>SNQJ01S0008889.1:105246-118167 GCA_010110895.2 Picea sitchensis | reverse complement strand
ATAAAAAAAAAAATTGAAAATATTAATACTAATAAAAAATAATTCATTTATTTTTTTATAAATATTTTATGAAATCTAAATCCTCTAAATTATAATTATTAAATAAAAAATCATTTTGGTAATTAAAAAATTTCATTTTTGCAAAAACAAACGAACAACGTATTCATTTTATTCCATCAAAATGAACGAAGTCATCCATCCATGTATCTTGCCAGCATTCCATTTCACTTTGTTGATAGCATTTCCTTTCATTGTATTGATTATATTATTGTGATTATATTTGTTACTATTTTTTGTGATAATTATTATTTGTTTATTATAATAAAAATGTTTTTACATATTGTAAATGATTATGTTTAACCACTTATAATATGAACTTTATTTCATTGATCGTGGACTCCATGGGTGTAATCATGGGGAAGACCTCATTGTAGCATGACGATGATGACTCTTTCGTGGTTGGGAAATGATCACTTCCCCATCTAATTCCTCGTGTGTTCTTTTTTTAGGGATATTCACGGGAATATCCCACCATCGCACGATGATGATAGTTGTTTAGAAATATATTTTCCACAAACCAACTCACCAAGTTATGTGCTAAGTTTATAGAGAAAATGGTGATCATGTTTGGTCAATTATAATGAAAACATGATCTTTTTAGGTGTGGGTTTCATGAATATAATCATGGAGGAATACCCTCTTCTAACAATACCACAATGAATCCTTGTGGATGTTCCCCTAACTTACCAACACACAATTTACACCTAAATATTACAATTATAATAATATTCCATTCTCTATCGATTATGCAAATATTTATTAGAACGATATAATTCATAATCGTGACTATATTTATTGTTGAATATTTTGTTATTATCTTGTTTATTTTACTAACGATCACAATTATAACAATGGTTCATTCTCTATCTACTCTAGAGATAAAGGATTTACACATTGAGAACATATATATAGTTAATATCATTAAGATGATAAAGTAGTTTAATAAAGCATTGAGGTAAAAAGATTTGGTTATTAAATTTCCCATTCCCTTATATTCACAATAGTCTCGTAGGAGTCTATATTTTCTTTATCTATTGGCATTCCCTCGAGAATCCTTCCCCTTGAGTGCTCTAGTACATGAAGGAAGAAGTTGGTCCACTAAAAGTTTTATTAGAATATTGGAGTGGTATACCATTGACTCAAGTATGGATAATTCTTGGCATAAACGTAGTCCAATAATAACAAAAATGAATGTAAGCATAGAGGGGTTTCTGCAGTGCAACATATTAGATATTATTTTTGGGATTCATTGCGTAGAGTAAGTCATTAATTTATGACCCATATCCATGAGTATTAGTCGCAACTGACTAATAGTTATCATGATTTGAATAGCCCATTTAGCACTCATTGAATCGGGTGATGCTCACAGGGGTGAAGAAGTGGAATTGAAACCAACGAAAATGAATCGCATTATAGGCTTATTGATCTTTCCTCAGACTGGCTCATCATTGAGCGTAGTGTCAAATTTGAGGAAAGTGTCTCGCATATACCTCAACAGCCACATGCAAACACCTTCATTCTTCCACCTATCTGAGATGATGAGCATGAACATGTCGAATCTTCTTCAGAGGAGAGTTCTGATTTAGAGGAATTAGATGATTCAGAGTTAGTACAGTCAGATGTAGAGTCAAAGCATCCAGATGTAGTTGTAGAGCCAAAGAAGAGGCCCAAGTGGGAACATACTATTCTTTAGGATGTAGGGGATCTTGTTGGTGATCCAGTCGATACTAGGAGGACTCGATCTGATTTCGAGGAGCCTCCTGTTGCACTCACTTCCATTGAACCATTGCCCTCTAGGCATATTTTCTTGGTTCAGTCTTCAGATCCATAGTCTTATGAAGAGGCTGCTGGAAATCCCTTTTGGGAATCTGCCATGCAAGAGGAGTACAACTCCCTCCTCGAGAACCAGACTTGGGATCTAGTTCCCCTTCCTTCTAGGAGGAAACTTGTGAGATGAAGATGGGTCTACAGGACCAAGAGAGCATCGGATAGACAAATTAGCAGATACAAATCCTGGCTTGTCGCCAAAGGCTTTCAACAAGTTCATGGTATTGACTATGATGAGACCTTTTCTCCAATAGAGAATATAGGTTCCATACGATTGGCACTTTCCATTGCGGCATCCAGAGGATGGGAAGTCCATCAGATGGATGTGAATAATGCATTTCTTCACGGCGATCTCTCTGAGGAGATCTACATGGAGCAGACCCAGGGATTTATGTAGGCCTCATATTTGGTTTGTCGACTGAAGAAGTCCCTTTATGGCCTCAAGCAATCTTTGAGGGCATGGAATGCCAATATGAACTCATACCTATTGTCACGTAACTTTGTACATTGTAAATTAGACCCGAATGTCTACATGCTCAGGACGGTTGATTCACTTCTACTCTTAGTTTTGTATGTTGATGATTTGATGATCACTGGTTTCTCGACTTCAACGATTGTTGCAGTCAAGATGATTCTACATGATAGGTTTTTTGTGACAGACATGGGTCCACTACACTTCTTCCTTGGATTTGAGATCAGTCAGGATGCATCAGGCATCAAATTGTCTGAGGCCAAGTATGCACGAGATCTCCTTGAGAGATTTCACATGACAAACTGCAAGTCTTCTTCGACTCCTTTCCTATCAAGAGTCAAACTTGAGGATGGCGGGGAGACTCCACTGGTTGACAAAACATTGTACATACAGCTAGTGGGGAGCTTGTTGTATCTCACACAGTCCAGACCAGACCTCTCCTATGCAGTTGGCACAGTTTCCAGGTTCATGCAGGAGCTGCATGAGCTACATTGGAAGGCTACAGAGTGTATCTTTCGATACATACATGGCACCATCACCTCTGGGATTCATTATGCATCAAACTCTACATTAGATCTCATTGGGTTTATTGATTCTGACTGGGCTGGCAATAGCACTGATCTCAAGTCCACATCTAGTTACTCACTCGGTCTTGGTTCCAGGCATATCTATTGGTTGAGAAAGAAGAAAGCTGCCATTGCTCTATCTTCAGCCAAGGCATAGTACAGAGGGGTAGTTAACATAACCATTCAGTTTATGTGGCTACAAAATTTTCTCATTGAGTTGGGCATTTAGTTTCATTAGTCGATCGTCATCTGGTGTGACAACCAGAGCACTCTAAAGTTCTGTAGAGATCCAGTTCAGAGGCAGCGGATGAATAACATCGAGATACACATGCACTACATCCGGGACTTAGTACACGAGGGGATCATCGACCTACATTTCTTTCTTTTAGAAGAACAGACGACATCCATATTCACCAAGACCTTCACTGAGCAGAAGTTCCATTCCTGCGAAATCGTCTTGGAGCGAAGGACACAGTTACTTAACAATTGTAGTTCTTCTTTTTACATACATTGTACCTTGAGGGGGTGGTTCCCGGTGAAGTTTTTCCTCTTTCCTCACTTTATTTCAGTGTATCTTTTGTATTTGGGTACCTATAATGGCCTTGTTACCGGGACCCATTCTTTATTTTCACCATAGTGATGTTTAGTGGGGGTGTTGGAGTTACTTAAAACACACCTAGGATTTCTTTTTCCTAAGGTTTTTCCTTGTTTATTAGTCATAATTAGTCATTATCCAGTCTCCTATATTTTAGGGGACAATATTCCACCTAGAGAATATTCGCTTTCAGTTGACACTTCAGTTTGACTAGTTGAGTTGAGTTTAGATGTTGCATTGGTTTTGTCACCATGAAACATTGAGATCATCACCAGATAATTCACACTTGCCTTGGTATCATCACCATATTGGTGCATTACACTTGATTCCCTGAGATGACTCCTCACTACTCTTTGTTTAGTCAGTTAACTGAAGACTAGTTGATTAGTTAACTCAACTAGGTGGCAGTTCATTCCCGTAACTGCCTGAGAGACTAGACGAGTTGGCAGTTCACTCATGTAATTGTTGGTGTGTGTCCAAATCATTGTAAAACACCACTATGGCACATTGGTTCTCCTTTAGTGTGCACTCATTGATTTATACAAAGCATATCATGTGTAAATTATTCATTATTCATAACCGTTAATGAGAATTCTTCCATTCTTTCTCTCCTTATTCTTCTTTCTCAATTTCTCTCTGCAAATGTGTGTAGTATTTTCTAGCTAGATCTATTATGTGCAGGTTCAACACATTTAAACTAGTTAACTCCACTTAATACTAGTCTTATTTTGGAGACACGTGTCCATGCATAAGGAAGCCATAACATAGTGGGCACTTCTTCTATCATGGAGAGTGCTATATATAATTATCACTCTCTCATTGTAAATCAATTCATTATAATGAATTCAATAGTTCATTCTTTCTTTTTTCCTTTTGGTCTCATGTTTGCAAGTGTTATTTCTTCTTAGCAAGTAGATTATTGTTCTTAGAAATTTAGTTTCTTCTTTGGAACTAGATTCTTGTGTGAATCCTTTAGATTACCTTACTAGTGAGAATAACCACAATGAAACATAAATCCTTATGTAATCCAAGGTTTATGTGTGTTTCTATTTAGCTATTTCTATCTCCAAATTTTCAGGTAACTTTTCACCAAAATCCATCTTTACCAAAAATCTAGCTACATATCTCATCACCAAAGATTTAGATATCTCACCAATGCTAAGGAAGACACTGGCATTGTCTTCTATTCACTTCATCATATAGCCATTTCAAAATTCCAAAGATAATTTTAGTAGTTTCACCCAAATATTTTGCATTGATGTCTTCTCCACCCAATGGTTGAACACATTAACCAATTTTTTTAGGAAAACATCATAGTTCCCTAGATCCAATTCCATTACTTAATTCTTTTAAAATCCTTGTCGGTTGTAAAAATAAAATCCAACCATCCTTGTACTAGAATGTGATACAAAGGAATGTAATCCAACAATTTCTTTCTTAAACTTTACTAATCCACTCATTTAGTGATTTATTAGAGATTGACTAACCAAATAAACAACCAATCATTTCTCTCTCCTACATTTGTAGGATCCAGTTCATCATGGTGTCCTCACTAAGAACAAACATAATCCTTTCTTTCCATATTTTGACCAATCCCTTTTTCATTTTTACTACTCAAACCATCAGTACATCGCCCTAACTATCATACCTCACACCACTTGATAAATCCTTTATAGAGTATACTTTTCTACCTTCAATGAAAGATCCCACGATACCACCATCACCTATAGTCCCTACACCAATTGATACACTTAACTTTGAGGAATTGTTTGAAAGTGATTCACATAAACCCTCAAATATTTTATTCCCCGCAACATACCCAAACTTGTCTCTTCTATTAAGGGTCTTAGGACTTCTGATTTTCATAAGTGATGACCTCCCCTAGCATTATTAGAGGATAATAATAACACCTCTATGTCCCTTCTATCATGAGCATCCATGGATGATGATGTCAATTTAGATTGCTCCATATTACCTTCATCTTGCTTCAAAATAAAATCAACAAAATGATGTGGTTGAAGAGAAGTACTTCCACCCGTCATGCGGGCATCCAAATGATGATGGAATAAACCATGTCCCCTATGAAAATGTGAGGAATGATATTGCTTCATTGAATAACTAACAGTTTCTACAGTAACAATATCTGATGCTATTGTAGTTGACAGGGTGGAAAACCACACAAGCATTATCATCGACATAACATCACTCTCCATTTTTCTATATGTCCCTGAATCCAACGAATTTAATGGCTCACCTGTGAGTTCCCTTCTTTGCGAACATACAAATAAATATTTCATCTCTCATATAGAGTCATTGAAGAAGCAGAGTAACTTGAAAAATCTAAATACAATGGATCATTAAGGGATCGTCTAAATACAATGGATCGTCTAAGTTGAAATGTTTTTTGACAATGGATCGTCAAGGGACATACTATTGAATAATGTTGTGGAAAATCATGTATTCTATATGGAATTTAGCAAGTAAGTTATATTGAATGGGAGATTGGTGAATAAAATTGTGCATACCCAATAATTTTATCAAGAATTTTTCTTGTGCTAGTATTGACAAGGAAATAGAGGTAAAAACTAAGTGTTTTTTTTGTTTGAATTTGTTTATTAGGTTAATTATTTAGGACATTATTAAAGAGCAGTGTGAACACTCATTCATTATATATGGAATTCAATAGTAATGTCATATTGATTTTGATATATGGTTAAGTTGTGCAAATTCATTAATTGCATATGAAAATTGGTAGGTACTAGTATTGACTAGGAAATATAATGAATGCAATGGAGAAACCGATCAACACGTTGTAGAACAAAAGTGTGAAAACTCTTTCATTCTATATGGAATTTAGTGGGGAAGTCATATCAAATGAGACATATTTGTTAATAAAGTTGTGAAAGTCATGAATTCTAGTACCCATATTGACTAGGATATATGCATGAATAAGTTGGTGAAACTAATTATCTCAAGTTTGAATTTGGTTAGTAGGTTGATTGTATGGGACACACTATTGAAAAAAGTAGTGTAAAATCATCCATTCTATATACAATTTAGTGGGCAAGCTGTATTGAATGGGGCATTGGTGAAGAAATTTGTGCAAACTCATTAATTCCATTTGGAATCTAGCTCATACTAGTATTGAGTAGGGCATACAGGTGAAGAAGTTGGGGAAACCAGTTGTATGTAGTTTGAATTTAGTTGGTAGGTCGATTTCCTGGGGCATACTATTGAAGAAAGATGTGGAAACTCGTCTATTTTATATGGAATCTAGTAGGAAAGTCATATTGAATGGGGCATTGGTGAAGATATTTGTGCAAACTCACTAATTTCATCTAGAATCTGGCTTATACCGATATTGACTAGGAAACAGAGGTGAGTAAGTTAATAGACTAATTATTTCTAGTTTGAATTTTATTAGTAGGTCAATTGTTTAGAACATATTATTCAAGAGAGGTGTGGAAACAATTTAATTCTATATGGAATTTACTGTCTCATTAGAGTAAATTTGGGTTCTTAAATGGGCCTCATAAAGAAAATAGTAAAATAGTAAAATCATATGCCATGTCACGCTAATCATATGACATGTCACACTAAGTCAAAGCTATTATCTAGTGAAGGTTAATCTACATTGTCCCTATTAATGATAGTTGCTAAGTAAGTTGAGTTAGTATAGAGTTAAGAGGTGAAGTTTAAAAATAATAATGAAAACTTTATATTCTTGTGCACACACAATAAATGAGATAATAAAAACACGTGTTGATGGCATATGGCAATGGTGATAAGATCTTGTTATAATATAAAGAGAGTAGTAAGTGTTAGTGCTTTGGAAACCAATGTAAGGTCCAATCATAGTTTCATTCTAGCTTTTCTTTTAAATATATTTTTTATTAATATTGTTTTATACCATTTAGTTAATATTCTAAGAGGTTATTTCAACTACTATGAGACATTCAATTAGTTCCATGGAGTAGGTTCCTAATTTGAATCCTTATGAGTTAATATTCTAAGAGGTTATTTCAATTACTATGAGACATTCAATTAGTTCCATGGAGTAGGTTCCTAATTTGAATCCTTATGGTTGAGACACATTATTCTATGTCCACGAATGAGTTTACTGGGGATGTCATATATGTTTAATGTGGGAATGTATCTCTTATATTTCTTCATAGGATTTCCCTTGGAAAAACATTATATCATTTAGTTAATAATGATTATAACAATAAAAATAGATGTTTTTAGTAAGAATGACAATCAATAAAAACTTTGATTTTAGTAAATTGTTAATTTAACCCAATACAAAAATTGATAGCAAAATGAAAAGATAATATCAAAAACTCCTCTTTCAAATAATGATTTTTTTTTTTTTTATAATATTTTTATTTTTATTTTTCTCAAATAAAAAAAAGATAAAATTTATTAATCTCTTAAATACAAACAAAGGAAAACAAACCTTTCTCTTCAAAGTGAAATATGTAACCTTTATATTCTATGTTTTTAAAAAGATGAAATCCTTGAGTAAAGACGGACTAGCTAACAACTTCTCTATGTCATATAAAAGGAAATTTAAAATACTCAAAATTTATACATTAATCAAAATTATAACATTGAATAATAAAAATAAAAATTTAATGTCAAAAACTTTTGGTTTCATCCATCTTCAATCATCAAAAGCATAGAATAAAATCACCCTACTTATTTACATATTTTTGGTGGATAAAATAGGAGTATGCTTGCATAAGAAATGGTATCATACATCCTTTAATTACTTTCATTCCATAAAGGGCATCCATCTTAAGTTTACAAAATCTATCTAGGTTATTTAACTAAGTTGAGTGGTTCTTTAATATAGGGACAAATTTATTTTTCTTTCCAATACCTTTTAGGAGGACTTATTGAATGAAACGACTACTCATCTCTTAGTGATTTTAGATGAAATGTGCTACCATCAAAAGTTCATAAGGTTAATGAATTTATTGTGGATTGGTTTGTTTATTTTTTATGATAATTAAGTTTAAGACTATACTTTTATTCGAAATGTAGACATTTATAAACTTGGATACATGAATTCAATTTTTTTCTAGTGTGTAATTTGTTAGATGATTATTTGCATGCTTATCAAGGTATGCATTGTAAAATTTGTCCTATGAATCACTCAACACTTATGGAAGACAAGGATAAACGCAAAGAACTATATAGGGATGAAGAGGATCCAAAATTTTAGGGGCTATACTTTAACATTTGTTTCTTTTAAGAAACATGTTTGTGTGGAAACTACTTTAGTTGTTTTGGGAGATGATTATTGTGATCTTAAGAAAACAAGTTACATGGGTATCACTTTCTATGCACAATTAATATGATCTATGAAGGAAGAGTACCATCCATATAATCTAAATAAATAAATATTTCTTCATAATAAACCCACGTAGCTAAGAATTCATAATAAACACACTAAGATGTGATATCCCAAAAAATAAAGTAAAGCTAAAAACACATTTAAGAAACAATCTTAAAATTTAAAGGATAATGTCAAATCTCATTAGCGTGATTGGTTTCGATGGGCCTCGTTCTGCATGTCGACCCAGGTTCGAACCCATTGGGAGGACACACAAAAAATTCAACTAGCTAAGGGTTAGTGTGGCCCAAACTAGATGCAATCTCCTAGTGATTTTAACGACTTAGATGCTCCTGGGTAACAGTTTCTTAGCCACAGACTAGTACCACAAGTCACAGACACACTAGCAAAAAAAAATGATAATCAAAACATAGATATACACAAATTGCAATAAATTATAGCTAAATAAATAAAAAAAACTTAAAAAAATGCTAAAAACATCAATCTACCTTACATAACTGGGAAGAAAAATTATTCAAATATATATATTAAAAATTATTTAAATATGTATACATTTAAAATTTATATGCTTACACAGTGCAAATAAACTTTTAATCCATTGAAATGTTATAAATATTTAATCATATGAAACTTAAAGAACATAACAGATTTAACTATAAATAGGTATTAAAGTAAGTAATTTGAGTATGTGTTTGAATTTAAAAATGTATGAATTCTCAATATGACCAATAAATATTAGAGATGATAAAAAATTAGATCCCATTGATTTTTATTTAGAATAAAATTCTAAATAATGATAGCTATAAGTATAGTATAATACCATGTTCTACAAAGACAATGACCAAAAGAACCTATAATAATTTTAAGAGGTTCATAATATATTGCTTTCTCTTTGTCACAATGGAATCAAAGCACTTGTCAAATTTTTGGGTGCCCTACATTGTGATATTTGAAGGCACGTATAAACATGGGTGCCCTACATTGTGATAATTGAAGACACGTATAAACATGAAATTACTAATCTCCTTGACAATATTAAAATGTTTATGGAAGAGCTATATCATTTCTAATTTTGAGAATTTGACGAGAAAGGACCAACAATCGAAACTAAAAACAATATTAGAAATCACTTCCTTACTATAATAAAAACAATATTAGAAATCACTACCTTACTATGATATTTCCAAATATTTATAGTGATATAATATAAAAAAAAAATACTAAAAAGAACATCATAACATCAATTTTGATTAGTAAAAATATTTTACAATGGATATAATCAAATATTAAAAAGAACAACAATTTAAATTTTGATTAGCAAAAATATTTTACAATGGATATGAATCAAATATTATATATAGATATAAATATTTAAGAATGCAAGTATAACTTTTGGAAAGATGCTTCAAGAATTTTATGGATATGAATCAAATATTATATATAGATATGAATCAAATATTATATATAGATATAAATATTTAAGAATGCAAGTATAACTTTTGGAAAGATGCTTCAAGAATTTTAATTTTCGAGTATGCACCATGAATCAAGAAGTGGGACACCATATGACACTTGGAGATCTGAGTTTGAGCCCCACTTAATGACCATGATTTTACCTCTTTATAATGCCCCCTTTATAATGCCCCCTTAAAGGAGCGTTATCCTGGAGAGTATACTCGGTTGTAAGAGGATTTAAACCCAGGTGAGGTTGTAATAATGCCCCATTTTCACCAGCCCAATCACCTCTCGCGCTAAGAGTATATATACAAATTCCAAACTTAAATAAACTAGAGATTATATACTATTTGATATATAACTATGTAATGTTAGAACCATTTTAAACCATGTACATGTTTACACCTTTTTAGAAGGAAACATGGTTCATGTACCTACAGTAACACCTTTTTAGAACAAAACATCGTTTTACATCCCTATCATTTAAATAAATAATTTAACTCTACCTACAGTAACACCTTTTTAGAACAAAACATCGTTTTACATCCCTATCATTTAAATAAATAATTTAACTCTAACTTCGTAGGAAATATATCCATGTCTACAAATTTATGAAAATCATATACATGTATATCCTTCCTCTCCACATAAATAATCAACACCAATGCACTTTGTGTAATATTTGTTAAATTTATGGGAAGTTAAAAGAATAATTAAGTAAACTAATATTTGTAAAAATCCCAATCTTGAGATGGAGAGGAGATCTACTTTTTCACAAATCCTAGTGATTCGAACATTCTGAGTTCAACTATGGAGTTGGCTATTGGAGGGGCAACCCTCCCTCCTCAAATCTTGGATATTGATGCCTTATGATTTCTGGTTTCTTCCATGGGAAAATATGAAAGACACTACTTTTCCGTCTTGTCAAAAAAATCAATGAAACACTTTCTTGTTTTGTCAAAAATTTGAATGAAATACTAGAGGTTCCTTTTCCCTCAACCTCTTCTCATCAAATGGCCCTCAAGATGGTTGATAAAGGGTTTATTGGGAAATATACCGATGTCTATACTTCACCAAGAGCCATGGTGATATGGATACAAAAGAACTAAAAATTCATGATAAGGGCAAGTTAACCCATTTTTTTGTGATTGGGGGTTTTATGTCTTTCTCTTTGAGGCCAAAAAAACAAGGATTTAATATTTCAAAGTGGACCCTGTTATTTTGTTACTAAAGGGATGTATCAAAATAGATGGACTCTTGAATTTAATCTAGAAAATAATATATCTTTTATGGTTCTAGTTGGGTGTGTCTATCACATCTACCGTTGCATTTCTAGAATGAGGACATCATGTGATGCATATGAAATATTCTTGGAAAATATATTGACAGATATGAACTAGGGGACTGAATATTTTCTTGTGCATGCATTTGTGTCTAAGTATATATAGAAAAGGGACTGCTTGAGGAAATGAAATTAACATTGGACAATTGGAATCACATTCAACTAGTAGACTATGAGCAAAATCTATTTAAATGTGAATTGTGTTGTGAATATGGGATTTTTTTGAAACATTCATCTAAGAATGCTCTATCAATGCAAGGAACACATGACAAGGGTGATCAATGGTAGACGGTTAAGAAGAAAAATCCTAAAAATAAACAAGATACCTCCTCATCACATCCTAAGAAAGTGCCATCTTTAGCGATTATTTCGAAACCCATTGGATTGGGATAAGTTTATGGGAAACCTCCATTGACTAGACCATCTACAAATCCATCAAATAGTAAGAAAGCAATTCCTACTAACATATATATAGGAAAATTACTTAGCTCCTCTAGGAACAAGTTCGAACTCTCATCCCATCGATAAAACATCCCTAATATTGATATGTTAGCAATCCCCACCTTAAATGTTGGAGTTTCTTTTGAAATAATGGTGCTACAAGAAAACCATGAACTAATTCTCTTGCCAAGAGATGAAAAAAACATGTCTGACCATGAGGAGGTACACCAAAGGATTTGTACACTTCTAGAACAACTCCAAGACATCAAGCCTATCGACACTCTGAATATTTGAAGACAAATGAGGGTAAAGAGGAGGAAATTGAAAATGGAAAAACACATAAAAGGATAGGATAATATCCATCTAAGGAAAGAAGAGAAGAGATTGCAGAAAAAGATAAAGAATTGGGATAGGAAACCACCCTTTACAAAATGTATGGTAAAGGAGCAAGAAGCACATTTAATCAAATTATAGAAGACCTGCCATAAGGTGGGCCTCATAAACCAACAAGTAAATGGTGAATATTATCTCCTGTAACTATAGGGGCATGGGTAGTAATATCAATGCAGAATCTATAAAGGACTCGATTAAAACACAAAAGCCTATTATTCTCCTACTCCATGAGACAAAGCTATAGGTTGAGGAAGACCCAAGTAAATGTAATAAATAATGGAACTATAGTGAGGGGAAGTAGTAAGTGCAAGAGGAGCCTAAAAGGGCCTCTATACAATTTGAAACAAGTTTATTTTACATTTGAATTATAGCCTTCAAACATAACATTGGTTGTTGACAGGTCTCACCCAT
>SNQJ01S0008889.1:43634-85482 GCA_010110895.2 Picea sitchensis | reverse complement strand
TACCGTATTTGCACCAAGAGGTGACAGTGCATCCACATTATAGTTGAATTCTTCGCTCATTTGTGGTTTTGGAAGCACTTCATGGTTTCTGTCTGCAATGGAACATATATGTGTAACAGAACATGAATATCATAGAAAGAATGTCGTTTGCTAAACAAAAGTCTTCAGGAGAGTAAACAATGTCTTCAAGAACCAGCAAGAAAATGTTATAAATCCTGAGCCCAACATATAGTCCTTATTGAACATGATATTTTCAAAAGGACGACTTGTAGACCCCCAAGGAGATAGCGTCACTTGGATAAAAAAGAACGTACGTTAGAAACATGCTAAAAAACATAAACAACACCAAATTTTACCGACATGACCTGACTACTCAATAGTTTAGTCATACTTAGAGCGAATGATTGTTGGAGAAATGATTCCATCATTCTCTTCTGAGATTTGTACAACTCCAATGGGAATTCGCAAGGCTTGTTCCCTTAGGGATGAGGAGTTCCTTTGGTTGACCTTATTCTTGTTATTACCTTCTCAAAACCCTCTATGTTGTTTGAGGGGGGGTTCATTGTCGAAGGTGGGTGCTTATTTAGTGGGGAATATCTAAAAGATGCCCATGCTCGTGACATTGGAACATTTGAATGGTATGTTCTCATAGTCTATGGTTTGTAGCCATTCTGAATCTTGGTAGCTTAGACAGATGGACTATGGAAGGTTTCATGTATACTCAGATGCAAGCATATGATGTGCAATTTCCTTGCTTGGTAAATTATGAATTTTCACAAAGGATCCAAGTACATTCCCTATCCCTTCTAGAGTTGCATATTTCAAGAACACTCGCGGAAATGAGTAGAGATATATCTATACCAAGGAAGTTGTGAAGTCCTCTTTGTCAGGGATAAATTTTTTTGCCCATGGCTTGAGGTATAGGCTTGTTGAGTTGAAGAAGTAAGGACCATTCTCAAAAATCCTATCCCAATCTTCTAGGCTAGTAATTGTTTTTTTGAATATAACCCCTTAGAGTCTAGCTTCAAATCTACTTGCCCCTTTGGCTTCCAATTAATTTTTATCCACCAAACTAGCTCCTTTTCTATTGGCCAAATGCCCACGAATTTGCCAGTGAAGGAATAATCCTGCATAAAATAGATGTATTCTTCAATTTTTGTCAAAGTGACATCTTATCCTAGAATTGCAGTTGCCTTTTAGATACATCTAGTTCCATTGTGAGGAAGACTGTGATTCAGATCTAGTTTTACTTGAGACTTGAGCAGGATTTCCTCTATCAAATTTCCTAACCCTCCCACACTGACTGCACAATATTGGCCGTCTTCCCTTCTTGGGAAGGCTATGTTACTCTTGTATGGGCCTTGCCCCCCCCCTCTACTACCTCATTGAAGGAGGGATTTGTGCTCCCCCTGCTGTCACCTGATAAAGTGTAACTAGTGCACAAAAACCCTAGCTCATCAATTAATTCACCCATTCAATCAGGATTTATGTAACTTAAAACATAATACTCATCTCTAATCATTTAATAACCTAATATTTTTACTTCAATGCTTTATTAAAATACTTTATCATCTTAATGATATTAACTGTATATTTGTTCTCAATGTGTAAATCCTTTATCTCTAGAGTATGTAGAGAATGAATCGTTGTTATAATTGTGATCGTTAGTATAATAAACAAGATAATAAAAGAATATTCAACAATAAATATAGTCACAGTTATGAATTATATCATTCTCATAAATATTTACATAATCGATAGAGAATGGAATATTATTATAATTGTGATATTTAGGTGTAAATCGTGATTGTTGGTAACTTAGGGGTACCTCCACAAGGATTCATTGTGGTATTGTTAGAAGAGGGTATTCCTCCACGATTATACTCATGAAACCCACAGCTAAAAAAATCATTTTTTCATTATAATTGATTAAACATGATTACCATTTTCTCCATAAACTTAGAAGATGAATTGGTGAGTTGGTTTGTGGAAAATATCTTTCTAAAGAACTATCTTCATCATGTGATGATGGGCTATTCCCATGAATATCCCTAAAAAAAAAAAACACACGAGGAATTGGATGCGGAAGGAATCATATCCCAACCACGAAAGAGTCATCCTCATCATGCTATGATGAGGTATTCCCCATGATTACACCCATGGATCCCATGGTCAATGAAATAAAGTTAATATTATAACTGGTTAAACATGTAATCATTTACAATATGTAAAAAAAAAATCATTATAATAAACAAATAATAATTATCATAAATAATAATCGTCATTATAATAATAATAATAATCATATAATCGATACAATGAAAGGAACTATTATCAATAGAGTGAAAGGGAATGCTGGCAAGATCTTCATATGAAGAGAGAAGAGGTATTTTTTCCCTATGTTCCTTACATAATAAATAGATTTCCTTCCTAATATCTCATTCATCGTGTGTAAAGATTCCGAAATGGGAGTTGTATAAGATAAATAGATGGATGGATGACTTGGTCCATTTTCATGGAATAAAATGAAGATGTTTATTTTTTTAGAAATGTAATTTTTTAATTTACCAAAATATATTTTTATTTAATAATTATAATTAAGAGGATTTAGATTTCATAAAATATTTATAAAAAACCAAATTAATTTTTTATTAGTATTAATGGTTTCACAATTTGTTTTTATTAAACTAGATATTTGAACTTTATTAATTTATTTTGTTAATCAATACATATTATTAAAAAACTCTTATTATTAAATTATATTGCCTTTTGGTTGTTTCTACCTAAAGTATAAACATTATAGTGGAGCTTATTCAATTGTAAATAAGTCAAAATGAGATAAGTTCGAGGGGAAAAAAACCTAAGCAAAGCAAAGAAGAATAGCCATAATTATTAATATGTTGGAAACCCTCTAAAAACAAAGTAGCAAGGAAAACCAAGAATGTAACTCAACATTGTATAGATCCAATCTTCAATAAAAATGCTTAAGACCTTTTTTTTTTACACAGGGAACCCAAACTTGGTAATGGTGATTTTCACGTCACTGGGAAAAGAAAGGGACCACAAACAACTTGTTGATGGTACTATATGGCAATGGTGATAAGATTGAGTTATTGGATAAAGAGGTTAGTAAGTATTGGTGCTTTGGAACCCAAGGAAAGGTCTAGACATAATTTCATCCTCTCTTTTCTTTTAATGATATCTTTTAGTTAATAATGTTTTATATCATTTAGTTAATATCTTAAGGGGTTATCTTAATCACTTGTTACCAATGTTGTTGGGAATTTGGTTAGTTTCATGGTAGTAGGTTTCTAGTTTGAACTCCCATGAGTGCGACACACTAATCTCTCTTGACGATTTTATTAGGAATACCATCCATGTTCAATGTGGGAAAGCATCCCTTAGGATTCTTCATGGGGATTTCCTTGGAATTTTTTTATCATTTAGTTATTAATGAGTATAACAATGAAATTAGATGTTTTTAGTAGAATTAAAGGTTTGTAGAAAAGTTGGTTTTCGTTAATTGTATAGTACCCTATTTTATTTGACTATTGAGATGGACTAAACATTATTATTTGAGAGAATTTGTTCATAAATGATACATATCTATTTTACCGATATTGTGATGATGAAAATTGAATTTTTGATTAAATATGATTGGGTTAAAATCACGATTATTGAATTGCTTTATTTAAAATTTATATGATATGATAGATAAATTAAATGTGCATTGATACAATGCAACTGATGATATTGATTTCTATGTTTTCGATGAATTGAAATGAACATGTTGGATACATTAATTTGTAGATGTTATTAGTCGTTTTCCTAGTGTGATAGGAAACCAGAGTTGTGCATTCATACGAGATTGCATCGACATTTTATTGGACTTCAAGTTGAGTTAGGAAAAACAAAAGTTGTGTGATTATGTTATATTCTGATTTGGATTGTGAAATTAATGATGCGTTGATTGTAGTGTATGCAAGCATAGGAAAAATGTCTAATGGTTGATCCACACATGGGTAATGAGGTTGTATGTAATTGTATAAAATATTATCAAGAGAGGAGGGGAAATGTTCAAGTTTTCACCTACTAGCTCTCATTCTCATGGTCTGAGTTGAAAATATAGGAGTGATTTTACTCTGAGGTTACATGTTGTCATGAATGTAGGCTGAAAACTTGGTCACTCACGATGATTAGATGAGAGGCATGCAATAAGGTGATAACCTAATTCCTCAATGATCCTTAGTATCTCAACTGTAAAATCCCACTCTTGCGCACACTGAGTGAACTTATTCTTTGAGCACACTTGCTTGCAAGTGATCCGTATTATTATACTATTGGTCATTTGATTATGATTATGAGTCATTATGGATATTATAATATGCTATTTTGTTTCATTGACACAGACATGTGTTATTGACTGGGTTCTACTAAGTGTGAAAGACTTTGGACCTCGAGGATGCAGAGGCATCGATGAAACCCCATGGAATCTGAATCGAGTCAGGGAGTGGACTATTGGGGTTTGATTGTTGTTGATATGACATATGTACATCTGATTAGATGTTACAATGATTGATTATTATTACTGACATGATTCGTTTATGATGCAGGCTGACGATAGATTGCCAACTAGAATCAAATGTGGAGTAGAGGGGTCACACACGAAAACCAGAGACTTTGAGGGAGAGGTGTGGGGGCATCCCTCCCACAGCCTACTAGTACTCCCTTCATTGCTCGAACTGTAGTTTAACGACTACCTAGTTCGAGAAGACCAATGATGCCATCAGGGAAGATTGTGACAGTCTCTCACGATGATTCTAAGGGGTGCACAATAAGGTAGGGGCCTTATTCCTTAGAGGCCCTTAGTCTCCCACAAGATCACCTGGCAGAGTATTGACTCTAGTGGTTTTTTATGTCTACCAAGTTAGTCAAGAGGTGATTGGCACGCTTGGAGCATGTAGTGTGTCCTGAAGGGCACGTCACACAAGGAAAACAGAAAGAGGCGAGTGGCATCCGTGGAGAATGTAGTGCATCTTGAAGGGCATGTTGTGCAAGGAAAATAGAAAGAGGTGAGTGGCACCCTTGGAGCACCTAGTTCGTCCTGAAGGGCACGTCGCGTTTTAACTGGAAGGTGAATAAACCTAAACGGCCTTCAAATGAATGATGTGAAAAGTAAGATTTAAAAATGATTTCCCTCATAAAAATGTCACCTAGCCTAGTGAAATTAAAATCTAGGTCTAAGTAACACATCTGGTCAAAAAAATAATCATAATTAAATATGTAACAAGAAGGGGGTAAGAAATTCGACTAATTTATTAAAATAAAATTATAATGGGGGATTAAAATTTTAAAAGGGAAATGATTGTTTTATCTACATATCATAATTAAATTTTTAATTAAAAAGAATAAGCGGTAAAACATTGTTTTTCTACACTTGCTAAACTGAGTTTTAGCTAAAAGGGGAAAAGAGAGAAACTTGAAAGAAATAGTAACCTAAAGGAAAAAGGGGAAACATAAAGAAAAAGTTGAATGTCTAACTTAGTAAGGAATCGTGCCTTGGGAACTTGCTATTTTTGAAATCTACTAAGAATTTAGTAAGGCATAAGTCATTTAAGATTTGTAAGGGAATATTGGGACACCAAGGACCGTTTTTAGGAATGATTTTAGGTGGGTGATGGAAATATGAAGAATTAAATAATTAATGAAACTAATTTTTTGATGTAACTATGGGGATGGGTGACATGTGTACGGGCGAGGTTTTTTCTGATTAAATTAATGAAAAATAAATTAAATGAGAATTTGGGAAAGAAATCACTTTAAAACTCTATAAAAAGGATGGAGGAGGAGAAGTATGGATCTGATATTTATGCGTAACGTTGCACTGCTGAATTTTTGTCTTGGTTGAACTTATCTTGTGGGAGTTGGGATACCTAGCTTAGGTAATGAGTGGTAGCTCGACCTTGCGAGGCGATCTGGGTGGTAGTTGTTCCCTGGTATAGTCTATGTGGCCCCTTTGTGGCTCGGGGGGGCATAGGGGGAAGAAGAGTACCCCTAGCATTGGCTGGGAGGTACTGGTGAGGTCACATCGATCAGAAAGCAGAAGCTGGATGGAGCGCGTGTGGGATAGAAACTATGGATCATTTGTGTTCGCCTAAGGTACGCCGATTTAAATTGTTACTTGCAATGAAATTAAATTTACACATGTTATTTCTCCGTGCTTGGTTTAATATTTCATTGTCATGCGCTGTATTGCACCTTCTTTCCTACGGAATTGTAATTCTCTTGTTTGTTGTTTTCTGAATGGATTTCCTTTGGCGAACCCAACTTCTGATTTCATTGACTTATATGTATGGGTTTTATTGATTATTATGAAGAGATTGTGCTTTATCTTTCGCCCTTATCCATAGGTCATCATTCCATGCCTGAGCAGTCGTCCAGGAGCTAAATCAATGATCGTCACTTTGGTGTTGAAAGACCTATAGATTCTAATGTCCTTCTTTTCTGTGCATGGATGTTGAGTTAAGGAAAAATTTTGCCTAGCTGTCTATCCCTTACTTATCTCTACGTTTTATTGATTGATGGTTGAATGTTTAGTCTTGCGCCTTCTTGTGAATGAGTACCTCTACGTTTTGATTGCTTGAACTCCAAAAACCTTTGTGTTTCCTTGAAAGATTATCCCTGCATTTATTTGATTGATTAGTTGCACTCTTCCTTGAAGGATCAACTCCACGTTTTCCCTTTTTGGGGGGTAAAATCTCATCATTGAATGGTAAACCCTCTACGTTTCTTTTAATGATGATCTCCTACGATTTGGAAGGGGTAAATCTACATGTTTTAATGATTGACTACGTTTTTATACATTAAAAGACAACGATTCGATTTTTAATGGATAGTTATTTGATTATTGGATAGCGATTTGATTTTAATGGATAGTGTTGATTTAATGGATACGATATGATGGTTAGCGATTGATTCAAGGGGTAGGGATTTATGCATTTAACAACACAGCGATATCATTTTTTGCTCAGCAATATCATATTTAACTTAGCAATATATTTATTATGACAGCAATGTATTAACAACAACATTCTGGACAACCATTAAATATTGATTGAAAGCAAATATATTCGTCAATGATCTTAGATGTATTATGTAGTGATATCATGTACTTAATGGATAGCAATATATCCTAGCCTGAGTTTATTTAATTGTGTTTGCGAAATTATATATGTATGTGTTTCTTTTCTTTAATGCTAAAACACAACGAACTTTATGCTCCATACCAATGCAAGAAAACGATTTAGACATGCTCTAAACACACAAATCTAGATTGTGAGTTTTCTTGGCGATATAACTCAACAATTTTATGATTAATGTATTACACAACAACTTCATTATTTTACTCTGCAATCTTATAGATTTAAATGAAAACTATTTCAGTTAGTTAATCTATGTTTTGGATATATATTACTGTGAAATTTCATACACTATAGTAAGTTGCATGTGATGGCTGTGAATATTATTGCGAATTTAATTAACTGTAGTAGGTTGTGTGTGATATATATTACTGTGAATTTAATTAACTGGAGTAAGTTGTGTATGGCGTCTATGAACAGCTGGGTTTTTGTGATTGTGTTATTATCATTGTGTGGTAGCTATTGCGTGGAATGTTGTGCATGACAATGAATTTATATATAATTATTACTGTTGTATTGTCTTATATATATTTACAGCGATATGATTGTATCATTATCGTTGTGTGGTAACTGTTGTGTGGTAGGCGATGTATGACAATGATGGTATAGTAAATATCATTATTATATACCATTAAGGGATAGCCCTATATTTAGACAACAATATCTATATTATATATCATTGTGTTAATATCATTTAGCTCTTATTTTGTATAGACAACGTTTTATAGTTATCAATCAATAGACTTGTTATTGTACAACAATTATTTAAATGTTTATTAAGGTAGTTTCTTCAATTGTTTATCATAACAGTTTCTTTAATTTCTTATAATCATTCTTTAATTGTTAATTGTTATTTCAACAGTTCTTGAAATGTTTATTAAAGAATTCTTAATTGTATATTACAACGGTTTATTTAATTATTAAATACAATAGTTTCAAAATGTCAAGTTCCATGTATGTGCAAGTAGATTTGAAAGGGTTATATTTTTCCACATTATATGTTGTGGATAAGCACGATTTTTGATAGAAGACCTTACATATCAATTGGAATTATCATAAAGTATTTCAGAATATAGATTGCATTTTAAGGGATATAAAATGTTTCTTAGAGTGGTAGAAGTTGATATGGTTGTATTGTAGTGGTTATCTTGACTTCACTGTGGCTAAGGATCCCTTGTATCTTTGCAACTTTAAATTACTGACAACCTTGTTAGATCCAGTCGAAGTCCCTAGTTTATACTCAACATACCGGAGGTCATGCATTATTAGAACCCTTATGCCACTTAGAATTATTGAAGCAAGATCATTGCTTTATTAGAATTCCATTTTGCCACTTATGTGTGATGTTAGGTGATCGCTTCCCTTACTTAGATTTATTACTTCTAACCTATGATTTTATTTTAGACATTGTGTGCACCCATTTTCAAGTATCACATGTCGTTGAGAGTTGGCTTGTGACTCTTATAATTTGACCTTGTGCAATTAAAAGTACTGAATGTGGTTACCCGACGTCAAAATATAGCATAATAAATTAGGGTTTTATCATCTATAGATTCGTTTTAGGTATGATAGCTAAGTTGGACTTCTGACGTGGGGCTTTGCTGTCTTGATTTAAAGGCTTAGGACTGTTTAATATTGTGCTTTAGTTACTTGCACTTGACACATTGTGGCGCCATGATTCCTTAGGATGGGATCAATGAGCTCATTGATAGAGAAGCGCATACGAAACATGGTTGGGTCATGCACTTCCCGTGTAGGGTGAAGTGATTTGTTTAATTGAATTTTGGTACCTTGTTCTGCAACATTGTGATTTTTCCCACTCCCCATAAGCGTTCTAATCACTGGTTGTCGAAGTTGTTGGGTTGAATTGATTGGTTTTTCGGGTGTTACATCCAGTTGCATGATGTGCTAGTACGTTGGGTCATTATGTGGTTTGTTGATTGAATTGTTTGCATTGTGTTCGTCCTCAATTTGTGTTATTTAACTGTTGTCGTTGTTTCCTTCCTGCTTTAAAAAAACAAAAAACAAAAAATCCATTGAGTCACTTGTAGTCGTAACATCGGGGATGTTACATCAACAAAGAGAAACAAAAATGAGTTAATAGAGTCTCTATTGTTGCACCATTTTTCCTCTAAGAAAAGTTGGATACTTTAAGGGCATGCAAGTCATTGGACACTTGGAAATAGAATTAGGTAATTCTGGAATGGCATGAGATATATGGTACCCTTTATAACATATATGAATGGATAAATGATAGTGTGGAAAGAAAGATAAATTGAAAAGTATCAAAGAATTTTTTTTTAACATGCATTTTAATAAATAAGAAAACAATTATATAGTTTATGCATATTACTAAAGAAGGAAATAAATTAAATGATAATGGTGTCAATAAATATTTGGGATCATCTTGTATATCATAACAAGGAAGATAATTTATTTCATTAAAAATATTAAGAAGAATAAGTCATATAGAGGATATAGAAACAAGAATTTAAATTCAAATTGAAGAGTTAGAAAAGAAAAGTGGGTTGAAAGAAGTTAAATTGAATTAATAAATAACTAAGACTAGTAACTCCATGTGTAACCACTGAAATAGGAAGTCATGAGAAGATTAAGGTAAAACCTAGGAGAGAATATAAAAAATGTGGGAGTTGGGTGAGGATAATTCAATATTTTATCATTTTAAATAGATAATTACATGTGCACTTATGCATATGAGTGACACATGGATGGGTGAATATTAAGCAAATGGTAATTTAGTAAAATATATTTTTGCATGGATTAGACAAATAACATTGTCCACAAAATCAATAAAACTAGAACTTGGACCCCATTGTTACTCGGGGGTCTTTAGAGAAGGAGAGTATCCAAAGGAGTTGGTAATAAGGTGTTGGCATGTTTACGGGTAGAGTGTGTTTGTCATTGATGGCAAGAACAACAACGACGATGACATGTTTACAGGAAAGAACAACAGCAAACCACAAAGCTCGAGAGACTAGAAGATGAGAAAGGTAGAATGTGCCAGGTGGGCACCAGAAGTATTTTGGGAAGATGAAGATGAGGAAGCTCGAGAAGCTTAGAAGAGATAGTGCAGAGTTGCGCGTAGATAGTGCAGAGTTGCACGCAAAGAACAAGTGTGCGCCAGGGCCGAGGGTAACTTTTTCCAAATCTTAGGAGAGATAGCATTCTAGAACGCGCAGACGAGATCTGATACATCAAGGCTCGTAGAAGGATAAAAGGGCATGGCCTTTGACACTTCGAGATTTGAGAAAGTTAAAGCTCAGAAGGAGGAGAAACAATGACCATTGGATCGAGCACTGTGAATGATCTGGGCCATCAGATCAGAGTCGAGACAGGAGGAGCATGCAGAGGAGGAGATTAGACCTCAGTCATCGGATCAGAGTGCGAAGGGATAGCAATTTTTAGATCCAATATAACTGTGAAAAGGGTAATGGCCGAGAGCCATCCTCCAACTACATGAAATGCAAAGTCGCGATGATATCTAAGTCACTATATCCAGAGGACACGTGGCGAGAGATCATCATTTCACTGACTTGTGAGATGGAGAAGTCAAAGGTGAGAGTTGTAGGAACTCTCGAAATGCAATGTAAATGATCTGGGTCATCGGATCACTGAGGATCATGGGCCATTGATATGGAGAAGGTTTCAAAAAATCAAAAGTCAAGAGAGTCAGGGTTGACTCACATCCAAATGCCTGACACACGAAATCGCGATTTGATTGCAACCGTCGATTAAAGGGAGAGTCTGGACCATTGATTTGATATAGATTATTTCATATTTCGCGACTTGGGAAGATCAAGGAAACTCCCAGCACAACTTTGTGAAATGTGAAGTCCTGATAAGATCTAGATCGTTGGATCACAAAGGCTTATGGGTCATCAATCTGACACAGAGCATTGAATCAAGAATCGAGAGTTGGAAGAGTCTGGTTTGGCTCACGTTCAAGCACCCGACATGCGAGGTCATGATTTGATCAAAGTCATTTATCAAGGTAGCATTGTGGACCATTGATCTGACTCTACAAAATAAGTTAGCAAGCTCGTGAAACATGAAGCGCTCAATTTTTTGGCCCATGGTCATAGCCAAGGTCACATCATCGTTGGATTAAGGGAGGAGCTAGCACGTCGCTAGGCTCCACATCAGAGATGCAAAATGCCTTTTCGAATAGGGATGTGGTCACAACCAGTGTTCACATTAGCGAAAGAGAAGGGAAGGAGCTATCATTGCTAGGCTCCACCTCGGAGTTTCATGATTTGGGAAAATCGAGGTGACTCATAGTTGACATTGTGAAATGAGAAATCACAAAACGAATTTTGATTAGTGAGTGGTCATAGCTCATGGTCATGTGAAAGGAATGGGCTTCGCCAAAACATCTAATGCCCACTATGAAGTTTTCTCGGGAAGGGAAAAGGCACCAAAGGCATGAGTGTGCATAGGTTCTCTCAGTAACTGCTAGAGACATACTAATTGCAACCAGAGAAAACGATGGATTGCATCTACCAGAGAATTCAAACAATCTCAGGGTGATCGCCAAAGGAGCTGAAGAGTCTTGATGTAACTACCAGTAGAATGAAGACTCATCATAGGGATGATTGACAGATGGAAAAGCATCGAAGACTGTAACTGTAATAGAGAGGATAAGATCAACTGTCATAGAGAAGACAAAGCGTCACGCTGTTAGAAAAGGCCAATGAATCTCAAGATAACGATCATTGGTGATGAATAGATTCAACATAACTGCCAGATAAGACGAAGAATTGCAATGATGATCTAGCAGAGGATTTGGCATGATAAATATATGCAGAATAAAGAAGATATGGTTGCTTCTATTGAAAGTTATTTTGTGTAGGTAAAAGAATGCAATGCAAAGGAGCTGAAGCACACAAAAAAGGCATAGCGCATAGAATGGACATGGCACACAGAGCATAAAAGACAGAAGAATAGAAAGCACAAGAGATGCATGTAGGAAGACATTGATGCAAGCAGAGCAAAGTAGTGTAGCAGAACAATGATGAGACTGATAAGCCATTGATAAATATTGTATCACTATGATAAATTTATGAAAAGAAAAGATTTATATTTCAGGGTGGTAGGGAGGTGTGAGGGAGGACTGTTGTCCTCAGAGTTTCAAGTGGGTTCTTGAACACATGGAGTTGTAGCTTCCATCTTGTTATAGATAGAAAAACCAGGGAGGTAGGGTGGTGCAAGGGAGAACTACATTTCTCTGTTATGCAGGTTGGTGCCTGCGTGACTGGAAGTTGGTGCTTCCATCCATTTGTTACTGGAACATTCAGGGATTTGGTACTTCCTTCTAGTGGGTGCTAGAGAAACCAGAGAGATGATGTTCTCAACAAATTATTGCTTGTAAAACAGAGGTGGTAGCCTCAAAAGGAGTTGGTGCTCCTAAGAATGATAATGTACAGAAAATAAAGATTACTTATCATATCAAGAAGAAGAAGTTTTCCCTTTATGGTTTTTCTTATTAAATATTTGTCTCTGTATATTTCATGTGTGTGATTGATGTTGAATAGTCTATTACTTACTTTCCTACATTATTATGATCACCATTGAGCATTTTGTAAAGAGTTTTAAATGACCATAATTGTTTAAGCACAGTGACAACTGATTCACCCCCACCCCCCTCTGAGTTGTCCAACAGAAGGCCCATTGGTGAATCATCAAACACTCAATGAAATAATACAAGATTAGAAATTGAATCTACCATTCTAAATTCAATAGTACAAAAGGATTTATGATAACTCTTATTATAAATGCAAAATATTATTATTATGATTTTATTTAAGAAAAAATATAATATTTTAAGTTTTATTTAAAATAATATTATTCCAATTTAGAAATTTTGATAATCTTCATACAATATTTTTATTTTATTTGAAAAAATATATATTAATAATATTATATGAAAAATATAATAATTTAAGTTTTCTTTAAAATAATATTATTACAATTTAGAAATTTTGATAATCTTCTTATAATATTTTAATTTTATTTAAAAATATATATATTAATAATATCATATGAGTTTTGATTTTACATGTAGAAAATATATTAATTATTACTTTATAGTATTACCATGCCTAATGAAAATTAGGCTTCATTGTGAAATACAAAGAAATACTACAACAAATTGTAAGTGAATATACAGAGAAGTTTTATGATTCTCAATTACAAAAAATTGTTGGAGTTGGCGGGAGGTGAATTATATAAGTCCTTATGTATAAGATATTTATATTCTTGAATTTTTTTATTGAAATCTTTCAATATATATATATATATATATATAATTCTATACTTGAGAATTATAATAAATGTTTTATAGACTTAAAATCCTTTTATATATTGCCCGGCGCATAAACCACACGAGCGTCATCATCGACCAAACACCTTTCTCCATTTCTCTGTCTGTCCCGACTCCCAAATCTAATGACCTGTGAGTTCCCCTTTGCGAACACACATATCAATATTGAGAAGATGAAAAGTAAGTTGAAAAGTCCAAATACAATGCAAAAAAGAGCGAGAAATCGATGTATTACATAGGTGTGAACCAAGTTGTGGAAAATGATAAATAGTGAGTACAACGATATCATTGGGATATGTGAACAAAGCTTTGCAAATTCATTTACTTTATTTTGAATATTCATATTGGGCAAGTCATACTAAATGGAACATATTGGTGAGAAAGCTATGCAAGTGCATTTACTTTATTTTGAATATAATTGATATCAACATTGTAGAAAATAGATAGGTAGAAAGTTGTCGAAAATGATATTTCAGACCACTTTATTAATTATGAAGAGTCAAGATAAAGTAGTTAAAGGATTTTTTTTACATAGGTAGAAAGTTGTTGAAAATGATATTTTGGGTCATTCAATATAGGTAGAAAGTTGTCGAAAATGATATTTTGGATCACCCAATATAGGTAGAAAGTTTTCGAAAATAATATTTTGGATCATCCATTAATTTTGAAGAGTCAAGATAAAGTTAATGAATTTGAAGGATTATTTTATATTTTTTTAGTATAACATATCAATAAATATTTATAGGATAAGTTTAAATATTTTATTTTTTGGATTTTTTGACATCTATCATGCAAATTTCTTTCAGTTATTATTTTTCTTAAATTACATTTTTAAATGCATAAATGAATTTAGCTCCCTAAAAACTCATATTACATTTGGATTGTGTAATCTCAACCATTGATATCTACAATTCCAATAATTCTTCCATTTTTTTCATTATTTTGAGAAAAACTCCTAGGAAAAATGTGCTTTAGAAAGGTTTAAAAGTAGAATATTTAGACTACTATAAAATTATTGTATATAGAATAAAATTGGTTGGTAGATTGTGATATATAGTGAATGATTGGTATTATTATAAGGTGTGAAAACTCATTCATTTCATATAGAATATAATGGTAAATTCATATGGAAATTGGTTGGTATTAGTATTGATTAAGAAATAGACGTAAATAAGTTGGAGAAATGGACCACGACATTGTAGAAGAAAGTTGTGGAAACTCATTCATTTCATATGGAATTTAGTGGAATTTATTCACATTGAATGTGACATATGATGAAGAAAATTGTGGAAAATCATTAATTTGATATGGAAATTAGTTGCCATTGACATTATAGTGAATGATTGGTATTAGTATAAGGTGTGAAAAATCATTCTTTTCATATAGAATATAGTGGTAAATTCATATGGAAATTGATTCGTATTAGAATTAATTAGGAAATAGACATAAATAAGTTGGAGAAATGGACTACAACATTATAGAAGAAAGGTGTGGAAACTCATTCATTTCATATGGAATTTAGTGGCATTTATTTATATTGAATGTGACATATGATGAAGAAAATTGTGGAAAATATTAATTTTATATGGAAGTTAGTTGGTATTTACATTGACTAGGAAATAGATGTAACAAAGTTGGAAAATGTAACATCCCGCTCTTGCGGACTGAGCGAACTTATTCTTTAAGGACACTTACTCGCAAGTGATCTGGATTATTATGCTATTAAAACATTGATTTTGATTATAAGGCGTTATGGGTTGATGTCATGTTGTTTTGTTGCATTGACATAGACAGGTGTTATTGACTCAGTTTTACTGAGTGTGTAGGATTTCAGACCTCGAGGGTGCAGAGGCATCGATGGAACCCCTTGGACTCTGGATCGATTCGGGGAGTGAACTATTGGGGTTTGATTGTTTATATGTGATATTAGTGCATCTGATTAGACGATATGGTTATGGATATATTTCTGACATGATTCATTGATGATGCAGGTTGACGATAGCTTGTCGACTAGACTCACATGTGGAGTAGAGGGGTCACGCACGACTACCAGAGATGTTGAGGGAGAGGTGTGGACAGTAGCCCTGCCACAACCTACTAGCACTCTTGCCATGGCTCGAACTATAGGTTAACGTTTACCTAGTTCAAGAGGACCCACGATGTCGTGAGGGCAGAATGCAACAGTCACTCACGATGATTCTAAGGGGCATGTAATAAGGCAGGGGCTTTAGCCTTTATTCCTTAGAGACCCTTAGTCTCCCACAAGTTCACTTGGCAGAGTATTGACTCCAGGGGTTTTTTATGTCTACCAAGTCAGTCAAGAGGTGAGTGGAACCCTTGGAGCACATAGTGCATCCTGAAGGGCAAGTCGCGCAAGAAAAATGGAAAGAGGCGAGTGGCACCCTTGAAGCACGTAGTGCGTCCTGAAGGGTACGTCGCGCCAGGGAAATAGACGAGACGGGTGGCAACCTTGGAGCACCTAATGCATCCTGAAGGGCACGTCACGTTGTTAATGATAAATGAATGAACCTAGATGGCCTTTTGACGAATAACGTGATAAGAAATTTTTAAAACAATTTCCCTAATAAATTGTCACCTAGAACGAAAATTAAGGTCTAGGTCTAATCTTTGCTATTGGTAAAATTTTACCTTTTTATAAATAAAAATAATAATAATAAAAATAATAAAATAAATAAACATATATAAAAAAATAATAAAAAAATAAATAAATAATAAATATAATCTTCATTAACCTTGTGGCAAGAAGGGGGTAAGCAATTAAAGTGTTTTATGAAAATATTTTGGGATAAAAACTTAAAAAGGGGAATGATTGTTTTACTTTTATGCTAATTAAAAATTTAATCCATTAAAAAAATGGGGAAGAAGGGTAAGTTTTTGCACATACCTTTATGAGTTTAATTAAAAAGGGGAAAAGGGGAAATCTAAAATAATTAGGAAACTAGGAAAAATGGAAACCTTAAAAGAAAGGGGAAACATTAGGAAAAAACAGTTAGTCCAACTTAGTAAGGTATCGACCATTTAAGAACTTTCTAATTTAAATTGAACTAACAAATTAATAATGGGGAAAGTCATTAAAACCTGTAAGGGAATTTGGGGACACCTAGGAGCGATTCTAGGAGTGACTCTAGGTGGGTGAGGGAAATAAGGTTAATTAACTAATTAAATAAATTAATTTATGGAGGAATGAAAGGGATGGGTGACACTTGTACGGGGAGGATTTTTAGGAATCAATTTATTAAAAATTAATTTAAATGGGATTTTGAGAAGGTAAAGTAGTTCGAAACTCTATATAATGGAGGGAGGAGAAGGATGAAGGATCTCTTCTATTTGCATAACGTTATGCTGCAGAAATCTATACTTGATTGACTTAGCTTGTGGGAGTTGGGATACCCAGCATGGTGAGAAGTGGTAGCTCGGCCTTACGAGGCGAGATGGGAGCTAGTTGATTCTTGGTTGGTGTGTGTGGCCCCTTTGCAGCTTGGGAGGCTAAGGGGGAAGAAGAGTACCCCTAGCATTGACTAGAAGGTACCGGTGAAGTCTTGTCGATCGACAAGCGGGAGTTGCATGGAGCACGCGAGACATCAACTCAGAGCGAGAGATCAGGCAATGGTACACTTTCTTTATTTTTTCATGGTAGATTGTAGTAGGATTTATGCTTTGGATCTGCTTGTTTAATTGGGTAAGTAAATTGATTGTCTTAGCATTCTAGTTGATGACTGAATTTTTCTATATCCTATAGCTCGATGATTGATTGACTCCCATGGCCTTCGATTCCTGGCATGTCTTGACTGCCTTGTAGTGTATTGATTTGTGAATATTGTGGTTTTTTTTGCCTTTCTTCCCTAGTTCATCAGTCCTCGCCTGGGCAGTTGGCCAGGAGCTTGATCTACAGTCGTCACTTCGGCATTAATAGACCTATGGATCTCAACGCCCTTCTTTTTTGTGCGTGCATGATGAGCGAAGGATGTTACTGTCAGTCGTCTACCTTCGTTATTGTCCTTGGTTGATTGTTTGACTTGCGCCATCTAGAAAATACCTGTACGTATGGATTATGTTGCATCCTTTTTGGATTTTCTATACGCCTTGACTGATAGAATCCCTGCGATCATTTCAATGACTTTTCCCATTGGAGCCTTGCATTTATCTTACTATTGTCTTTGTTGTATTGGTATTCTGGCAATGGAAAAACAATTTGATTCCCTGTCTGCATTTTTATATTTGGTATTCTGGCAATGGAAAAACGATTTGATTCCCTATCTGCATTTTTATATTTGGTATTCTAGCAATGGAAAAACGAATTGATTTCATGTCTGCATTTTTGTATTGGTATCCTGGAATGGAAAAACATTTTTATTTGTTATTACTATCTATGTTGTATTGGTATTCTGGCAATGGAAAAATGATTTGATTCCATGTCTACATTTTTATATTTGGTATCCTGGAAATGGAAAATTGTTTTTTTGTGATATTCATGTCTGCGTTGTGTTGGTATCCTGGAAATGGAAAAATGAAATAATTTCCCTGTTTACATTTTTATAATTGGTATCATGGTAAGGGAAGGGAGTTTTGGCCATTCCTGTATGCATTTGTATTTGGCATCCGGGCAATGAAAAAGGGAAACCACGATTTTTTCATTTAAAATGTGTCTAAGATTGTCACTGAAGTGCCCACGTTTTTTCTTTTAAAAGTTGACAGAGATTGTCGTTGAATGCCCACGTTTTTGCTTTTAAAAGTTGACAGAGATTGTTGTTGAAATGCCCACGTTTTTGCCTTTAAAAGTTGACAGAGATTGCGGTTGAAATGCCCACGTTTTGTCTTTTAAAAGTTGACAGAGATTATTGTTGAAATGTCCACGCTTTTGCTTTTAAAAGTTGACAAAGATTTTTGTTGAAATGCCCACGTTTTTTCTTTTAAAAGTTGACTGAGATTGTTGTTGAAATGCCCACGTTTTTGCTTTTAAAAGTTGACAGAGATTGTTGTTGAAATGCCCACATTTTTTATTTTAAAAGTTGACTGAGATTGTTGTTTAAATGCCCACGATTTTTCTTTTAAAATAAGACCGATATTGTTGTTTAAATACCCACGATTTTTCTTTTAAAATGAGACTAAGATTGTTGTTTAAATGCCCATGATTTTTCTTTAAAAATGAGACTGAGATTGTTGTTTAAATGCCCACGATTTTGCTTTTAAAATGAGACTGAGATTGTTGTTTAAATGCCCACGTTTTGCCTATTAAATGTGACTGAGTTTGATGTAAATAACCACATATTTTCCCAAAAAAGAAAATTGACTGAGTTCATTGTTGAAGTGTCACGAATTTTCTATTTAGAATGTTGATTGCGTTGATTGTTGAATGACCATGGGTTGATTCTTATGTAGTTTGTATTGTCTTCTTATTCTCCTTCAATTTGAGTGTACCCAGCCTTCTCACTGCCAAACATTAATTGCAACAACAATGTTATTGGTCAGATTAATTGCTATGTAATTGCCATGTTAATTTCTAGGCTAATTGCTACAACAATGTCAAAGGACAACAAGTTCCTTCTTAATATTAATTGCCACAATGATGTCAATTGCTACAGTGATGTTAACAGTCAATAGTTCCCTTCTTAATGTTATAAACAACTAGTTATTTTTGGTATGGATATCTTAGATAGACGTCATGTGTAATTTAATTGATTACAAGTGTGATATTGTAGCATTTTACATTGATGTGGCTAATGTAGTTATATATTGTCATTTGATAGTTAGATGGTAATTTCAAGGATTACTTAGAATTACCCTTTTAGATGGTGATTAATGGTTAAATGAGTTTAGGAGTATTGACCAAAGTATAGGTTAATCTTTCTAAATTAAATTGTAGTTAATGATTAAATCATAATGCAGCATTACCGAACTGATTCGTAATTGAGGTTATTTCGATTGAAATTAATGCTTGATTGTATAGTAGAATTGTCGATTGATTTGAACGTGATGTTATTTAGATTGAAAGTAACGACTATAGTGTAAAGTAGAATGGCCGATTGGATTGTATTAATTGTTAATTAGTTGATAAGTTAAAGACTAAATTATAATTTAGACTTGCTAAATTTCGATGGATACTCAATGTCAAAAACAATTTGTAATTGTTGACTAGTTTAGACTTGATGATTGGGTCAGGTGGTTGACGACGCTGTGAATTCCCCGGTAGTCATCCTCTTATGTCTCGTCGACCTTTTGTGTGGGGTGTGGGTATAGTCTCCCTGTCAGTATTCAACTCCTAGCACGTCAGAGTTTTCTAGAGTCCTTGGTCCAGATAGGATGTGTTGCACCAAGGTTATTGACCCGTCTATCACCTGGGGATGGAATGATTCCTGATGAGAGGATCATGGCGTGCCCTATTTGGATAGCGGTGAATTATAACTTGGTTGGAGTCGGTGCCTTCCGTGTGAGAGTTATCGAGCATTGTAAGTTTCTTTTTGTGCATGGGTTGAACGCCTTTAGGCATTTGGTTCGCATGCCTTGAGGTTCTAGTCTTTGTTTGTCAAGGTCGTTGTGTCGGGGGGGGGGATGTTGTCCCTTGGCTTGTAGGCCTGGTCCTATTATGTTGGGCGGGTAGTCGTTTCTCCTTGTTTTAACGCATGTTTTGACTCGTTTCTCCTATGCTAGTGCGTTGAGTCATAGTTTCTTGTTGCTTGGACTACATGCTTACATTCGTCGTCAGTGGTGAGGTAAACTATTTTCGTTGTCGCCTTCTCTCCCTAGAAAAAAAACAAAAAAAATTGCACTTTTTCTTCTTTTGTAGTCGTAACGAAGGGGTCGTTATATATTGTATCAGAGCCAAGTTCAACCCGCAACTTGGGATCACTACAACTTTTGTTGATATGGTTGATTATAATGTTGTTAATTAAGTTGACTTGTACTCATGTAGGTAATCATGGTTAGAGGATGCCGTAGAGGTAGATGACGAGGTGCTAGGGGAGGAGGTGCGATGCCTCCAGTAGCATCCACACCTGAGGGATATAAACCCCAGGGAAAGGAACAGGTTGTCGGGTAGGAGCAGATAGCTGTAGGTGATGTGGTTGAAATAATGAGATCTTTTCAGCGCATGTCTGAGGCACTAATCATCCATTTGGATAGAGATGAGGCTAAAGCATTGGCACCCCCTAAGGGTCCATCGTGCGCTCCGGTCGGTACTGGTAGCATTCACCATGAGCTCAAGAAGGACAAATTTCTCGAGTTCTTTGGTGCCCCGGACGACGCAGTCATTGAGGCATGGTTGGAGAATATGGAGATGTGCTTTGCACTTCGTGACTATACCTCCAACATGAAGGTCCGCATGGTGGTATTTCAACTGAAGGGGAGCGCTCTTCTATGGTGGAAGACGCTCCTACCGCAACTGAACATGGTCATCGAAGACGTGTTGTGGGAACTGTTCAAGGAACGGTTCCGAGAGAGGTACCTATTAGAGGAATTCATTGAGCGTCAGTTGAATGAGTTCAACGCCTTACAACAGAGCAGGTCGTATGGTGTGCGAGTACGAGGCCCGTTTTATGCAACTGCTTTAGTATGCTCTACACCTTAATACTGAGAAACTTAAGGTCAACAGGTTCATGTTTGGCCTTATTGGTAGCTTACGTGAAAAGGTTAGGATTTTGATGCCTCAAACCTTGCATGATGTCGTCCAGAAGGCCCTCATAGAAGAGGAGGAGCTTATCAACGGGGGTCAGAGCAGGACTCCAGCGAGACCAGCAGGGCATGTCTCATCTGGTACATGGCAGCATCAGACACTAGCCAGACATATGTCAGGATATCGTGGCTTCCATAGGGGATCCACTTTCACTACACCTCGACGATCAATGCCTCAGTAGCGGACACCTTATCGGGGACCACAGCAACATCGACCGCAATAACAACATCTTAGGCTGGTTCTGCAGAATAGACCAGGATTCCAGGGCAGTGGGTCATCATCTTCTACTTCGGGTACTAGGAGTACTGGACCGAAGAAGGGGTGTTGGACATCTAGGGAGACACACTACCATTGTGACTGCCCAGTGGAGAGGAATAGACTGTCTGGATCAGTTGGACCCACTACCATGGGAGATATGGGAAAGACCCATTGGATTCATGCAGCGGTGAATAACCGCCAGGACGAGCACCAGTCGACTGTGATCGAGACGTTAGGTACCATCGTTGACCAGACCCTTAGTATTTTGATAGATCCTAGTGCTACCAAGAGTTTCATTTTGGGTGCAACACTTAAAAGGATTAAGGTAAAGGCAATCGAACAGGATGAGTTTAGCTTTGAGGAGATGGCTTTGGGAGCCAAACAGAAGGTTGGAGGAAAGGTTACAGGTTGTACCCTTAACCTGGGAGAGTTTGTCACTAGGGCCAACCTGTATGTCATGATCTTAGGATCTTATGATGTCATGATTGGTATGGACTGGTTGGAATCGCATGAGGTGATACTCAACTATAAGACGAAACGATTGATCTTTGTTGATGACGAGGGACAGAGACGTGTGATTTTAGGTCGGAACCAGGGAGTTTCCCTGAGGTTCATCTCTTCCTTGCACCTACGGAAGATCATGTGCAAGGGGTGCAAGCTTTATGCGATCCTTACGTTAAACGAGAAGGGAGTAGCATAAGGTCTAGAACAACTTTCGGTGGTGAGAGAGTTTGTAGACGCCTTTCCAGAGGATTTACCTGGGATGTTGTCAGAGAGGGAATTGGAGTTTACTATAGACCTAAAACCAAGGACTGAACCGATAGCTAGAATGCCTTATCGGATGTCGACCCCGAAGTTACAAGAGTTGAGAATGCAATTGAAAGAATTGTTGGACCTGAGACTGATACATCCAAGTGTGTCACTGTGGGGTGCGCATGTTATTTTCATACGAAAGAAGGATGGGTCGTGGAGGCTTTTCATTAACTACCGTCAGTTGAACAAGGCAAGGATCAAGAATCAGTATCCATTGCCGAGGATTTATGATATGTTCTATCAAATGAAGGGCACGGTAGTGTTCTCAAAGATCGACTTGCGATTAGGATACCACCAATTACAGATTAAGGAGTATGACGTCCCTAAGACTGCCTTTAAGATGAGGTTTGGACATTACGAGTTTACTATTTTACCATTTGGACTGACAAACGCCCTAGAGGTATTCATGAGATTGATGAATGGGGTGTTCCGCGAGTACTTGGACAAGTTCATCAAAGTATTCATTGACGATATTTTGATTTACTCTTGGACGACGAAGGAGCATGAGGAGCACTTGCGCTTTGTACTATAGTGTTTGCGAGAGCACAAATTGTATGGGAAGTTGTCCAAATTCTCATTTTATCCATCAAGGATTCACTACTTGGGGCATGCCATCTCCAGCGAAGGTATCGTCATGGATCCAACAAAGCTCGAGGCTATTATGGAATGGCCTACAAGCACAAATGTCACGGAAGTGTGTAGCTTCATGGGTTTAGCAGGATACTATCGACAATTTGTCGAGGGATCTTCGAAGATATCAAATCCGATCACAAAATTGCAGAAGAAAAACAAGAAGTTTGTTTGGACCGAAAAATGCGCAGAAGAATTTCAGAGACTCAAGGATTTGTTGACAATAGCACCGATACTAAAGGTCGCTGACATGGATGCGGACTTCTTGGTATGCACTGACGCATCCAAGGAAGGCTTAGGCAGAGTCTTGATGCAAGATGGACGAGTGATCGCTTACATCTTGAGGAAACTAAGAAGGCATGAGGAGAACTACGCGACACATGATTTGGAGTTGTTAGCCATCGTATATGCCTTGAAGGTTTGGAGACACTACCTTGTTGGACGAAAATTTGAACTAAAGACTGACCACTGTGGACTACAACACATCTTTACGCAAAGCGACATGAACGCGTGAAAACAACGTTGGTCAGAATTTCTTAGCGAGTACGACTTCGAGATTACTTACATAAAAAGAACAGTGAACCGAGTGGCAGATGCATTGAGTCAGAGACCATGCATCTTTTCGGTGTTGCCTCTTCAAACGAATATACGTGAAAATATTCTAACTTTATAGCGTGACAATGAATGGTACAAAGAGGTCGAGGGTTTTATCAGACAAAACACAATGATGGTACCAAGATTTGAAGGATTTACATTTGACGACAATGGATTACTGAGGTTTAAAAATCGGATTTACGTACCACTGAACGATGAGTTGATGAGTTTGATCCTAAACGAGGCTCATAGAGAAGTGTACATGGCTCACCCAGGAGTCATGAAGATGAGGGCCAACCTTAAACCCTTATTCTTCTAGAAGGGAATGAAGGAAGACATAGTCAACTATGTGGCCAAATGTTTAGAATGTTAGTAGGTAAAGGATGAACATAGACATCCAGCAGGATTACTACAGCCACACGCTATTCCAGAATCAAAATGGGAGGTTATTTCGATGGATTTTATTGTTGGATTTCCACTGACGGCAAGGAGACACAACTCGATTTTCATAGTAGTAGACACTCTGATGAAGAGTGCTCACTTTATTCCTATGTGTACAATGTATCAGGCACCTGACATAGCTAGAGTTTTCATTAGTGAGATTGTGAGGTTTCATGGCATGCCTAAGAGGATAATATCCGATCGAGGATCGATGTTTACTGGACGATTTTGGACAAGTTTCCAAGAGGCCTTGGGAACCCAACTTAACTTCAATACGGCGTATCACCTGGAGACTGATGGGAAAAATGAACGAATGAAGCAGACCTTGAAGGACATCTTGCACATGTACGTGATGGACAAACAAAAGCGTTGGGAAGAATTCTTTTGCCAATGGTGGAATTCGCTTATAGCAACAATTACCAAAGCACCATTAAGATGACGCCTTTTGAGTTTCTTTATGGGTGACCATGTCAAACACCTTTGAGTTTGGATTGGCTTGAGGATAGGGTCTTGGTGGGACCAGAAGCGATCCAAGAAATAGAAGAGAAAATGAAAACAATAAGACAAAGAATGAAAGAAGCATAGGATCGGTAGAAGAGTTATGTCGATGCGCACTGTGTCGACCACAGTTACGAGGTCAGTGATCGAGTCTTCTTGCAGGTTAAACCACATAAGAGTTTGATCAAGTTTGGAAAGGGAGATAAACTCTCTCCTAGGTTCATGGGACCTTTCAAGATTGTGGAGAGAAAGGGGTCTGTGGCCTATCGACTAGCCTTACTTGATTCTTTGAGGCGTATGCATCATGTTTTTCACGTATCTTTTTTGAGACATTATATTAGTGATCCTACACATATTATTGACATGAGTTCCTTGCAGGTATCAAATGAGGGGGTGCTCACGGCTAAGCCAATATGCATCCTAGATCATTGCGTTTGACTGCTACGGCGTCGAACAGTAGATCAGGTCAAAGTCCAATGGGACAACTATAGTTCGCACTCGGCGACCTGGGAGGACGCATATGATATGCGCCAGCAGTTTCCATTTTTGTTTGATAGATAGACTTATGATATTGCGATAGACATTATTTTGGCACTTATACTGTGAAACTTCGGGAAGAAGTTTAGACCAAGAGGGGGTGTATGTAACATCCCACTCTTGTGCACTGAGCAAACTTGTTCCTTGAGGACATTTGCTCACAAGTCATCTGGGTTATTATGATTTTAAGACATTGATTTTGATTATGAGGCGTTATGGGTTGATTTCATGTTGTTTTGTTGCATTGACATAGACATGTGCTATTGACTCAGTTTTACTGAGTGTGCAGGATTTTGAACCTCGAGGGTGTAGAGGCATCAATGGAACTCCTTGGACTCTGGATCGAGTCGGGGAGTGAAATATTGGGGTTTGATTGTTTATATGTGATATTAGTGCATCTGATTAGATGATATGATTATGGATATATTTCTAACATGATTCGTTGATGATGCAGGTTGACGATAGCTTGCCAACCAGACTCACATGTGGAGTAGAGGGGTCACGCACGACTACCATAGATGTTGAGGGAGAGGTCTAGACAACAACCCTTCCACAACCTACTAGCACTCCCATCGTGGCTCGAATTGTAGGCTAACATTTACCTAGTTCGAGAGTACCCACAATGTCGTGAGGACAGACTGCGACAGTCGCTCACAATGATTCTAAGGGGTGAACAATAAGGTAGGGGACTTATTCCTTCGAGGCCCTTAGTATCCCACATGTTCACCTGGCGAAGTATTGACTCCAGGGTTTTTTTATGTCTACCAAGTCAGTCAAGAGGCAAGTGGCACCCTTGGAGCACGTGGTGCATCCTGAAGGGCACGTTGTGAAAGAAAAATGGAAAGAGGTGAGTGGCACCCTTGGAGCATGTAGTGCATCCTGAAGGGCATGTCGTGCAAGGGAAATATATTAGGCGAGTGGTACCATTGGAGCACCTAGTGCATCCTGAAGGACTCATCGCGTTGATAATGATAAATGAATGAACCTAAATGGCCTTAGGATGAATAACGTGATAAGAAATTTTTAAAACAATTTCCCTAATAAATTGTCACCCAGCATGAAAATTAAGGTCTAGGTCTAATCTTTGTTGGTGGTAAAAGTTTACCTTTTTATAAAAAATAATAATAATAATAATAATAAGAAAAATAAACATATATTAAAATAAAAATAAAATAAATAAGAAAGATAATCTTCATTAACGTTGTGACAAGAAGGGGGTAAGCAATTAAAGTGTTTTATAAAAATATTTTGGGATAAAAACTTAAGAAGGGGAATGTTTGTTTTAATTTTAAGCGAATTAAAAATTTAATCCAATAAAAAAAGGGGGAAGAAGGGTAAGTTTCTGCACATGTCTTTTTGAGTTTAATTAAAAAGGGAAAAAGGGGAAATCTAAAATAATTAGGAAACTAGGAAAAATGGAAACCTTAAAAGAAAGGGGAAACACTAGGAAAAAGCAGTTAGTCCAACTTAGTAAGGTATCTACCATTTAAGAACTTTCTAATTTAAACTGAACTAGCAAATTAATAATGGGGAAAGTCATTAAAACCTGTAAGGGAATTTGGGGACACCTATGAGCGATTCTAGGATTGACTCTAGGTGGGTGATGGAAATAAGGGTAATTAATTAATTAAAGAAATTTTTTTTTATGGAGGAATGAAGGGGATGGGTGACACTTGTACGGGGAGGATTTTTAGGAATTAATTTATTAAACATTAATTTAAATGGGATTTTGGGAAGGTAAACGAATTTGAAACTCTATATAATGGAGGGAGGATAAGGAGGAAGGATCTCTTCTATTTGCATAGCGTTACGCTGCAAAAATCTATACTTGAATGACTTAGCTTGTGGGAGTTTGGATACCCAGCTCGGTGAGGAGTCGTAGCTCAGCCTTGCGAGGCGAGCTGGGAGCTAGCTGATTCTTGGTTAGTGTGTGTGGCCCCTTTGCGGCTCAGGGGGTTAAGGTGGAAGAAGAGTATCTCTATCATTGGTTGGGAGGTACAGGTAAAGTCTCATCGATCGGCAAGTGAGAGTTGCATGGAGCGTGTGAGACATCAAATCAAAGAAGGTGATCAGGCAACGGTACACTTTCTTTATTTTTGCATGGTAGATTGTAGTAGGATTTATGCTTTGGATCTGCTTGTTTAATTGGGTAAGTAAATTTATTGTCTTAGCATTCTAGTTGATGACTGAATTTTTCCATAGCCTATAGATCGATGATTGACTGACTCCCATGGCCTTCGATTCCTGACATGTCTTGACCGCCCTGTTGTGCATTGATTTATGAATATTGTGGTTGTTTTTTCCTTTCATCCCTAGTTCATCAATCCTCACTTGAGCAGTCGGCCAGGAGCCTGATCTACAATTGTCGCTTCGATGTTAATAGACCTATGGATCTCAACGCCCTATTTTTCTATGCATGGATGATGAGCGAAGGACATTCCTATCAACCGTCTACCTTCGTTATTTTCCTTGGTTGGTTGTTTGACTTGCGCCATCTAGCAAAGACCTCTACATATGGATTATCTTGCGTCCTTGTTGGTTTTTCTCTGCGCCTTGACTGATAGAATGCCTGCGATCATTTCAATGAATTTTCCTATTGGATCCTTGCGTTTCTCTTACTGTTGTTTGCGTTGTATTGGTATTTTGGCAATGGAAAAATGATTTGATTCCCTGACTGCATTTTTATATTTGGTATTTTGGCAATGGAAAAACGATTTGATTCCTTGTCTGCATTTTTATATTTGGTATTCTCGCAATGGAAAAATGAATTGATTTCATGTCTACATTTTTGTATTGGTATCCTGGAATGGAAAAACATTTTTATTTGTTATTCCTGTCTGTGTTGTATTAGTATTTTGGCAACGGAAAAATGATTTTATTCCTTGTCTGCGTTTTTATATTTGGTATCCTGGAAATGGAAAAACGTTTTTTTGTGATATTCATGTCTATGTTGTATTGGTATCCTGGCAATGGAAAAACGAAATCATTTCCTTGTCTATGTTTTTTTAATTGGTATCTTGGTAAGGGAAGGGAGTTTTGGTCATTCTTGTATGCATTTGCATTTGGCATCCGGGCAATGAAAAGGGGAAACCACGATTTTTCCATTTAAAATGTGTCTGAGATTGTCGTTGAAGTGCCCACATTTTTGCTTTTAAAAGTTAACAAAGATTGTTGTTGAATGCCCACGTTTTTTCTTTTAAAAGTTGACAGAGATTGCTATTGAAATGCCCACGTTTTTTCTTTTAAAAGTTAACAAAGATTGTTGTTGAAATGCCCACATTTTCTCTTTTAAAAGTTGAAAGAGATTGCTATTGAAATGCCCACGTTTTTGCTTTTAAAAGTTGACAAAGATTGTTGTTGAAATGCCCACATTTTTGCTTTTAAAAGTTGACTGAGATTGTTGTTGAAATGCCCACGTTTTTGCTTTTAAAATTTGACAGAGATTGTTATTGAAATGCCCACATTTTTTCTTTTAAAAGTTGACTGAGATTGTTGTTTAAATGCCCACGATTTAGCTTTTAAAATAAAAACGAGATTGTTGCTTAAATACCCACGAATTTTCTTTTAAAATGAGATTGAGATTGTTGTTTAAATGCCCACGATTTTGCTTTTAAAATGAGACTGATATTGTTGTTTAAATGCCCATGATTTTGCTTTTAAAATGAGACTGAGATTGTTGTTTAAATGCCCATGTTTTGCCTATCAAATGTGACTGAGTTTAGAAAGGTGTGGAAACCCATTCATTCTATAGGGAATTTAGAGAGCAACTTGTATTGATAGGGTCATTGGTAAAGTCATGAATTCATTTCATATAGAATTTAGTGGTAAATTCATATGGAAATTGATTGGTATTAGTATTGATTAGGAAATAGATGTAATGAAGTTGGAGAAATAAACCAAGACATTGTAGAAGAAAGGTGTTGAAACTCATTCATGCCATATGGAATTTAGTGGTAACTTCATATTGAATGTGACATATGATGAAGAAAATTGTGAAAATTCATTAATTTTATATGGAAATTTGTTTGTATTGACATTGACTAGGAAATAGATGTAATGAAGTCGGAGAAATAAAACAAGACATTACAAAAGAAAGGAGTGGAAACTCATTCAATCTATATAAGTTTAGTGGAAAAATCATATCAAATGAGAAATATTCTTGAAGAAAATGGTGAAAAGTCATGAATTCTATCGAGAAGTTGGATGGTTCCCACATTGACTAGAACATAGTTGTAGAGAAGTTTGAGAAGCCAATTGTTTGTAGTTTGAATTTAGTTTTTAGGTCAATTGTTTGAGACATACTATTGAAGAAAGGTGTGCAAACTCATTCATTCTATATGGAATTTACATAACAATTTGTATTGGCAGGGTCATTCCTAAAGAAAGTTATGAAAAGTCACTAATAGATCTAGGATTTGTCTTGTACGAGTATTTAGTACGAAATATAGGTGAATAAGTTGATAAATAATTGTTTCTGTCTTGAATTTCATTAGTAGGTCAATTGTTAGGGGCATATTATTGAAGAGAGGTGTCAAAAATCATTCATTATTTATGAAATCTATTGGCCAAGCCATATTGTATGGCACATTTTGGTGTAGAAAGTTATGAAACCTCATTAATTCCATCGAAATTTGGTTTGAAAAAGTATAGAATAGGAAATAGAGGTGAAGAAGTTGGGGAAACTAATTGTTTCTCATTTGAATTTGGTTGGTATGTCAGTTGTCTTGGACATATTATTGAAGAAAGGTGTGAAAACTCATTCATTGTATAAGGAATTTAGTTGGAAATCTATAATGAATGGGACATATTATTGAAGAAAGTTGTGCAAACTCATTCACTATATCTAGAATTTGGTTAGTACCAATATTGATTAGGATATAAATTTAGTGGGATATGTATTGAATGGGACATATTGGCTTTGGTTGGTAGATCGATAGTCTAAATGAGATGTTCTTCATGGGATTTAAAAATAGGTTTCTACTAACAAAATCTATGACTTTCACCAATTCACAAAATCCATGTTGATAGTGCGATCCCTCATCTTAAACTGGTAAAAACTAAAACTAAATGTAAGAATGAAATTTATACTACAATAGCTTTGATGATTTATCACTCAAAAAAGTCTAAACATCTCTTCCTTAACACTTTATTAAAATACTCTATTTTTTCAACCAATAACCTTGAGTAAAAACTAAAAGTAAATCTACAAATAAAATTTATACTACAATATATTTTATGATTTACCACTCAAAAAAGTCAAACATCTTTTGCAACCAATAACCTTGATTTTACATGCTTTTGAGTTGCATTATAAGTCCAAAGTTACATCTATAATAGTGCTCATAGGATGTTACTATTCTTGTATAAACATATAAACCTCTGTATGAACATCAATTAANCTCTAGAATTGTGTTGAACCTAGATATCAATTAAACATGTAAAACAATAATAATGATAAATAACAAATATTGATAATAATAACAAATATTGATGGGAGTTTATTGATTTGTAAAACAAGGCATTGTTATTCCTCATAAAATTAAGTTTATTAATTAAGTATTTCCAAATTAAATGTTGTAAGTTAGACAAAAAAAATTATTCAACTTCCAAAATGTATTATGTTGATCAATAACTTAAACTTAATAGCTATGATGCGAAAAAAATAGTTATTCAATTAAGTCAAATTTTATCTCTATTATAATTTTTTTAATAATAATTTAAAAAAAATTATCCATATATAATTAATCCAATTACCCAAATGAGGTTAAATAACCATCTACATGATTTAATAAAGCAGTTAAATAATTTTTATGACCTAATTCTGACATGGCACGTTGAGAGGAGGATGCTCTCTGGGAAAAATAGGGGTTATTCCTCTCTGACGAGGCATACAAGGAGATCTATGTCCAACAAAGTGGGGAAAGTTTACACATGGGAAATATGACGAATGTATCACCCGTGCAAACATTTAGACAAGTGGATGTCTTATTGAAAATTGTGTTAAAAAGTAATAAGTATTTAACTCATTATGTAGACGAAGATTTGGATGTGGAAGAGGGTTTTTAAAAAACCTTTGGTGAAAAGAAACATGTTATCTATAGCTCTATGAAGGTGAATATCTCTCTGAAATTTGTGAACAAGGGTAAATTAACTGGAGAGGCAAAAAAAAGTAAAAGAAATCAGAAAAGTTTGAAGGTTCGTAGTAGTAGACCCATGTATATATTGGGAAAGGATGTCTCACTGGATAGGGTCATGAGCTTATCTATGAAGGCATTGGTTGGGAATTTTTTTTACATCAATATGGGGAAAAACAAGCTCAAGCAGTGGGTTTAGGACGTTTGGAAGTTGAAGGTTGGTTATTTCCCTCAGTACAGACTTATTTCCAATCATTGGATTATCTTCCATTTCCTGTTTGAAGAAGACCTAATAAAAATCCTTGAGACTCTGTGGATTATTGATAGAGGCATTTTAATGTTAAAGAAATGGGAACCAGTTTTTAATCCCTATTTGGATTTGTTCAAGAAGAGATGTTTATGGATGTTGATGCCTGATTTTCAATAGAGTTGTGGGTTTTAAATATTTTTAAGGATACATGAGACTCTGTGGGTCGATTTGTTTATTTTGATGAAAATTCTCTTACATGGAACAACAAAAGGTTGGCCTGGATTATGGTAGAAATGGATTTGGAATTGGGGTTACCATAAGATATAGAATTTTGTATAGATCATAGAGCCTATATACAACCTTGGATTATTGGCGAGAACCTTTTCGCTATCATTTATGCAGACAAACATGACATATTAAAGATAAATGTCCAAGATTGCTCGAGGAGAAGATCTCAAATGATTTAGAAGAAGCACGAATAGAGAAATCCTTGAACCATCCTCATCTGGAGCGGGATTCAACATGATCCATCAAAAAAGACTCTTTCATTGGTAAGATGCATACTTTTTTTCCCTCCTTTTTGTTGACGGGCAAAATTGTTCGTCCGTCAATTGAGAGAGTGGAACCGGTCCGGGGTTGTCCAATAACCCAAGCCGTTTGGAATGAACCACCCTGACGGGTTTAACGGCTCCGTTGGCCACTCTAAGGTCCTAAGAAAACCAAAGAGAAAACTAATCTAAACTAACTAATCTATCTAAAACAAATAAAACTATCTAAAACTAACTAAATACAAGAAACTAACTAAAACTAAATAAAAGAAACTAAACTAACTAAGACTAATAAAACAAATTAACTAAAAACAAACTAATATAGTAATCTAATTAAAACAAACTACTAAATTAAACTAAAACTAAATATAAACTACTCTAACTATTATATACAATTTACTAATTACTATTACACTAACTCTATTAATTAAATATCTAATTACTAATTGGATTACAACTTATTCACAAATATACAATATCTACAAGTAGCAGATTTGAATAGAACCTGTAAAACTCATGCGTTTTCTGACCTAAGACAGCGAGATATGTTTTTTTGATTTTTTATATTTTATGAAAAAGAAATAAAACTTACTGAAATTAAATGATCTAATATATTTACTTAAATTAAACAATCTAATATAAATCTAATTAAACTTATATCTAAACTAAACTACTAATAAGAACAGTAAGCAAAGAAGTGACTAACTAACCTGGAAACGCTCCTAATTTTTCATGCATATGATGACTTCGAAGCTGGTCGGAGGAAGTAAACTCGCACCGGTTAGTCCAAAAGCTTCTCGTAAACGATACGTTGTGCTGCTCTTTGAGTTGTTTAACAGGACAAACAAGACATAAAAAATCATAACAACTATATGATTGTAAATCTCTGCAATAAGGGAAACCTGTTATGCAAAAACTTATATTTTATAATTCAACTCATGAAGAAGAGAAATCTATCGTTCACAAACTGAATCAACAATTGTTATGTTCTTTAAATACTAGAAGAAAACAGATATGGATCACAGTGATTAAATTATATCATTTGCACATGATTAAGATAGCTAAAGTAGTCATTAACAAGATACAAATTGATATACACAACATGAAACAAAATATTGATATAATGAGAAGCTAAAGCTGTAACAAAACACCAAATTCTGCCTCAGTCTGTATTAAAACTCCATATCCTTGTTCTCCCACSAATGAGGATGAACATTATTACAAAAATCATAAGTATATATAAGTCTCTCCACAGGGTAAAACCTCCCTGTGGATAATATCAAACTGTTTTACATAATCTGGGAGATATCCCAAAATCAACTAAACTAGGAAACTAAAATGCAAGTGAAATCTTTGAAATATTCCCTAACTACTCATCATATCCACTGTAATTTCGAATTGATCTGCAATAGAACAAACATATCAAGTTAGAAATATATTTCATGAGAAAAACAATAAAAATTTGATTCTACAGACTTAGCTACAGAATCATATGATTCTGTAGCTAGTCTAAAATAGCATACAGGATCAGAATTGAGATTAATTCAAATCTTTTTAAAGAATTAAAATTAATCATTATCCAAGAAATAACTAAAAAACGAATCATTGAGATCAGAGTGATTTTATCATTCAACATTAAACAAGATTAAAATGATTCAACTGTATACAGAGATAGGAATACTCTGTTGTTCTGTTACCACAAAATCGGGGCTTCAGACCTATAATCGAACAGTAAATAAGATTGTTTCTCATCTGATTGAAATCGATAGTGAAATATATCATGAATGACTATCAAGCAAGGATACGATTCAATCCAACAGAATCAAATTCCAATCATTATAACTGTAACAATATACCAACGCAATTCATATCATTTAACCGAATGCAAAGAATAGAAATGTTATGTTTCAATCATGATCATCAGTCGGGTAAATGAGATCACATGTATTAGGATCATAACCTTTCTTCAACAAATCAAAACCATCTATTATGAAGCCGTTTTGATACTTAATCGAACAAAAAACAAATCGAAAACCTTTCGCTATACCATGTGAATCAAACTGGATTATTATGATAACCATAAGCAAGCGATTTAGGTTAAAAATGAATTCAAATGATAACCGTCAGATAACCAAAATCGTGACAGGATTAATCAAGAAAGGTTTGTAATGGATTTCCATTTGCACGGTAAGCAAACAAGACTGATTAACTTGGAATCAATCAAATATAGAAAGGCATTGTAACAATCAAACTCAATCAATAACTATAGCACATGGATCACAATTAAACCAAATCTGAGCATGATTGTGTTTCAAACTAAATATGAAAAATTTCCTTTACAAACCAATTCATTAGAAGGCAAATAATCAAATGAATCCACATGAAGATTTACTCAAATCCAATCAAAATATATTGATTTCTATACTGAGCATAATCAAATTGTAAATCGAATCAAAATGTGTTTCTATTCAAAGCCAGTCCATATATAGAATGCAAACAGAGCCATGTAATGATGTGAACAGAGCTGTTTAAAAATCGAATTCGAATTGTTGCATAACCTAGATTATTTATGAAAATGATTGATATTTTCCATACCTGTGTGTCGAGGCTATCCAATTATGCCAGCTTAGAATTCACCACAGCCGTGGCCGATTCCACATTTTTAAACAAAATGGAGCCTGTCGTTCTCTGTCTCTTATCAGTGGTCTGTAGTTCATCCTTTTGATGGGTAAGCAGTCTAACCTGGTCCTCCAAAGATTTAATCTTTGACTGTAGCATCGGCACATCAAGGTAATATCTCTCTAACCATAAGCCGCATTGATCACAGGGTGGCACTGCAGGCTTCGATAGAGCAGGAGAGGGTTTTGATGCATGATCGGTGGTTTCACAAGGCAGCTTAATGCCTGGGTAATTAGGGTCATTTTGCAAACAAGGTGGTAGGTTTGTCACGAAGTCGTATGAGGGTTTGGCACACAACCCTTCTGAATAGGGATATTCACTTGCCAAAAATCGTTCAACCTCTGAATCAGAGTCATCGCTTAAAACGATAGGGTCAAGGTTGACAGGAAGCTTCAGCTTGTTCCTCGCCATCCGAGAAATTAGACGGGCATTATTTTTGCCTTTGGCATTTGCAATAGGTTTGGCTTTGGGGTTCTTGCCTATGGGCTTAACAGATTCGACATCCTTGGTCACAGAGTGGGGTAGGTCGATAGGTAAATCGGGTAAGGGTTCAGGTAAAAGGACACTGTAGGGTACCGGGGGTATAGGTTTTCTCTCGGTCACCACAGGTTTGTCAACATATGGAGGATTCGAATCCTCAAAACCATTGCACGCAAGAAAAACATTCCAACAGTCTCGGTTTAACTCAAAATGATAAACTACAATCATTTTAACCAGTCCATAGTGAAAAAGGCTGTTGTCAGCCTGGTTCTTTTTGAACTTTTTAGACATTTTGAACAGGCTTCTATGCAGATAGTATGGCATATTAAGCTCGAAACCCATGAAAACCATAAGAAAACGAAGGTGGTGCAAGAAAACAAAACCATACCGACCTTTGCAAGTAATGAACTATTTGACTATCATCAACAACTCATGCCAACGCTGCTTCAACATGGTCACGGGCAAACCCTTATCACAGGAGCTAACCTTATGTGACTGGAAGAGTAGAGTCCAAGGGACCTCTTCCACTTTGCAATTCTTGGACCATCGTTGTCCAGTGGCAGGCAAACCCGTAACTAAACTGAGAAAATGCTCGTCAATTTGGAATTGGACATCGCTGACCTTGGCTCGACAGCCATCAAATGTCAATGCGAATTGCCTAGCAACGCATAGGTTAAAACCATCAAATTTCTGTATGAACGGGATCCATCCAAATTTCTCAAGGTCATCACGGGCACTGTCGAACATCAATAGAGCCTGGCTACCATTCGGTTCAGCCCTCACGACTGGAGCCATGGTCCGAGTGCATGGTAAGGGTTTGGGTCGAAAACACCAGCACACAGAGTAGAGTCATTCGGTGCAACCACTATGAACGATCAAAAGGGGAGGAATTAATGTGCGCATGCGAGGGTGGTGGGATTATTCACCGCCATGCAGAATATTAATTACAAAGTACAACCGCCAAATTAATCCTCTGTTCCATCAATCAAAGCATAAAACCATATCATATTATTCGGCCGACCCAAAAATCAAAACGATAAACGATATACCAATGCACCACCATAATAATCAAACCATGAATATTCAATGTGAAATGAAACCCATATGTTCAACCAACACGCCATCATAATCAAACATTTCAATCAAAGGTTTTGAACATTGTGACAATTGTTTTCATAAAATCGACAAGGCAAGAATTATAACAATAAGGATCACATCATATATATAAAAACCAAGATTAAGCCATGACCCCTATGTAATTCAATGATTAGGGAGGTTTCAAAAAACATAACTTTCATGTTCAATGCCTTACCAATAAAATAAAAATCAAGTTATGCAACCAATTAAAATTGTCAAAATAGGCATAGTTCGAAAATCCATTCAGCCACATAATGATAAGTGCCTTTCAGAATATCAATTATGATAGTTCAAATAACGATAGAGGGGTTTTCACGCTTACATTCGTGAAAACTAAATGGAGACCAATTTGGAAAGTTGGCAAGGAATGAAAAATATCGTCTATTTGCAAAATGCGACGACAATTTGAAGTTCAGAAAACATAGGTGTAGGCAGCTTTATAGGGAAATTGAAAAAATTGAATTGGATGCCAACAATGGCGACACACTGGTAGAAGCAGTTATCTCTGTCAAAAGAAATAAATTCAGATTAGAATAGCAAAGAAAATTTCAACTCAAAAACAACAACCAGAAAATCGTACAAACATCATCATTTACCATCTTTTCCAGCGATGTTTTAAAAGATGAAAACTAATAACACTCTTAAGATCAGTAAGTCACGATATTAATGATAAAATATTTAGTACTGTTGGCATGGCCACTGCTGCCAGCAAGATTCCATAGCCTCGACAAGGTTGCCATTTAACCCACTCTGACATCTGTATCCTGTCAAGAAGTTCTAGATTAGAATAAAGGACATTAAAGAGGTTTCTTATAATTTTTACAGATTTTCATGTACCCGACATTGCTTCGCTGCCAGCAGGCTTGTTCAGTACCCCGACGAAGTTGTCTTGGTTCCATGCTTGCATTTACCCACTGCCAGCGGACCTGTTCAGTATCCGGGCAGGTTTACAAGCACTTCCCACAACTCTTATTAATATTTTTATTTTGTTTTTCTTTTTTGTAAATATACAGCTGAGCGGGGTGACGCTGATAATTTTGATTTTTAACATATTTTTAGACCTCATCAGAAATGTTTTATTTACAAAGAAAACTTCCTCTGACAGGGAGATATCTTTTGAGTCTTTCCTTTACGGAAAAGGGATAGTGTAAAAAGATAATAGATGATCATGACAAACTTTGCTCAGAGATTGAAATCAGTAAACTTCTTTCAAACAACAAAATTTTCCAGCATAAATATCAATTTCAGAACTATATCACTGATGTCTGTACAATCTTTCAGAAGTTATTTCAGCGAAGAAATTTTTCTATGGTCTTAGTCTGAATGGCTCAGTGCACAGATATGCATATTTTACAAAAAACACACAAAAAAGAAACTGATCAATTCAAATCAAAACCAAAACAGAAAGCAAACACAAACAAAAATGAAATATTTACATAATATACAGGGGTAGTTATCAAGAAAAGTATCTTTTCAGGGCTTGACCATTCACTGGATAGGTGTCAAGCTGCCCTTCAAGATTCTGTAATCGAAAGGAACTAGGACCCAACTTTTCAGCAATTAAAAATGGCCCAAGCCATAAGTTTTGAAACTTGGTATGCTCACCCTTTCCTTCGTGTGGTTTGTCCCACTTTAAGACGAGATCGCCTACTTCAAAATTCCTATCAGAAGTAGAATTAGAATCGAACCAAGTTTTAATCAATTGTTGATGTTGGTCTAACTTCTGCTTAGCTTGAGTTCTTTCTTATTCTAACTTCATCAAAGCGTTAATGAGGCTTTCTAAAGTAGGACAATATTCTTCTTGGACTTTTTGTGACAATTGAAGCGAAGGAAGAAGAATGTGAGGTGGCAGAATGGATTTTCTTCCATAAACGAGGAAAAAAGGGGAGTTACCTATAGCGGATTTGGGTGTTACCCTATCAGCCCACAGTGTGTTCAGTAGTGCATTGTGCCAGTTCTTGTGATTTTCAGCCACGGTTCTCTTGACGATTTTGATTAAGTTTTTGTTTGTTGATTCTGCTAAGCCATTGCCCTGGGGGTAGTAACTAGCAGAATACTTAATCTTTATTCCTTTCTCCAAAGAAAGCTCACTCATCTCTAGAGAAGAAAAGTATGAAGCATTATCGAAGACTAGGCAATCAGGGATACCGAAACGAGTGATGATATTCGAGTTCAGAAAAGCNTAACAGTTCTTAGCGCGGCAGCTTCGGACCATCGAGTAAAGTAATCAGTGGTTGTTACAATATACTTGTGTTTTTGTTAGGATGGAGGGTTAATAGGACCTATGATATCAAGGTCCCATTGTTGGAAAGGAGAATCGACTGAAACGGGTTGCAAGGGAAAGGCTGGTTTTTGAAACCGCCCTGATGCTTTCTGATAGATGATACATTTGCGACACAAAACATAGGTATCCATAAAAAGCGTGGGCCAGTAGTAACCGTCTCTTAAAACCTTATGAGTAGTGTTATCGCCACCGAAGTGACCACCAGCTTCTCCTGCATGCAACTCAAGCAAGACTTTTTCTGGTTCGTCTTTTTTGAGGCAACATATCAGTACGCCGTCAAAATTATGATGAAACAGTATACCGTTAACTAGATGAAAGAAGGTGGACTTTAGTCTCAACGCTCTTCTCTTGGTGGGGTCAAGGTGATGGGGTGATGATCCATGTTCGAGACAAAATTTGATATCGTCGTACCAAGGACTTGCGAGGTTTTGTGTGCAACAGATCAAACTTTGATCGCGTTGTTCTAGGTTTGACGTATCACTATCTACTCATTGTTATGTTTCTGAATCAACAACCAACTTACACAAACCTTGGCCTCTCACGATCTGTGCCGAGGTGATATCTAAGTCATACTCCTGTAAGGAGGTGACCCAGTTGGCTCTCTTCTCTCCTAACTCCTTTTTCACTAACAAGTTCCTTACGGCAGGGTAGGGGACAATGACCTTCGTCCTTGACTTCAAAAGATAGGACCGGAAATGCTTAACTTCTTTGAAAACAGTATAGGCTTGCCGATTGACTACCGGGTAGTTAATTTCAGTACCTTTGAAAGCAGAGCTCATAAAGGGGATGGGTACTTCATTGTTCTCGGAATTCTTCCGAGTTAGGACTGCAGCATAGGAACGATCAGAGGAAAAAGTATAGAGTGTAAAGTCTTGATAGAAATTAGGGCTCATGAGAGATGGGGTGTCTATTATGGCCTTCTTTATGTCATTAAAAGCTTGGTTTTTGCTGGGTCCCCAGTGATATTGGGTATCTTTCTTAATCAGATTCTAGAGAGGCCTGACCATTTCGGAGAAACTGGGGACAAATCTTCTCATGAAATTAATCTGGCCTAGGAAAGACTGCATGGATTTCTTGGATGTAGGTGGGGGAAGTTTAGTGATGACTTGAGTCCTCTCGGGTTCAATAATCATCCCATCACTAGACACAATGAATCCTAGTAATTTACTCTATTCTACTGCAAAAATAGACTTCTTGGGGTTCAAGGAGATGTCGTATTTACGACATCGTAGGAGAACAACTCGTAAGTGAGTTAGATGATCGTCTTTGTTTTTAGAATAAATGGTCACATCATCTAAGTAGACTACTACAGAGTGATTGATTAAGCCTCAAAAAGCAATGTCCATTGCTCTCTGAAAGGTAGCACCAGCATTAATCAATCCAAAGTGCATTTTGCGATAAGCATAAGTGCCCTACAGAGTACTGAAGGTAGTTTTTAGTTGGTCTGACAGAGACATCAAGACTTGGTTGTATCCAGAGAAACCATCTAGTGAGGATAGTCTCTCGGAACCAGATACTTGTTGAAGAATCTGTTCCATGGGAGGGACAGGATAATTATCTTTGTCAGACGCTTTGTTAAGGTTTCAGAAATCGACACAAAGTCGAATTTCCCTGTTTTTCTTCCGAACCGGGACAAGGTTGGATACCCATTGAGTGTGTCTAACAGGAAAAATTATTTTAGCACTACGGAGTTTATTCAATTCTTTTTGTACGGTCGGTTCTAGTTTAGGATACATTTTCCTCAATTTTTTTTGGAAGGGTAAGGTTTGGGGTTTCATCAGGATGACATGTTGTATAACGTTAGGATCGAACGTTTTAAGATCGTCATAATTCCATGCAAAGACATCCTTGAATTCTTTAAATAATTTAACAAAAGCAGCTTTTTCTTGTCTAGAACATCCCAAGCCTAAGTTGATACACTGAGGATTTTCACTAGTCCCTAAATTGACTTTTTCATAAGATAATGAGGAACTATTGATTTTTCAATTGACCATCTTTTTAAATTTATCTTCAAAATCATAAAACTTTTCTAGTCTAACAACAGATTTGGGTATGAAATTTACCATGTCCGATAGAACTTCAGGAGATTTCGGATCAGGTATTACCGTAAAGTCGTGCAAATTGTCGTCATGCGTTTGTTCATCTATCACTGCACCTTGAAAGGTTTCTTCCATATGCAGAAAGTTAATGATCTGCTAATCATCGTAAAATACTCTCCAGTTTGCGATATTGTCTGGAACAGATGGTCAAAACAATAGCTCCATGGAGAAAGCATTTGGGGATAGGCCTTCTGCAAGAAGAAGTTTAGAGGCAACATTAGCTAATAGATCTGCTTCAGCATTATTTAATCTAGGAATGGAATTTATATTAAAAGCAGAAAATTTATTCATCAAACTCCATACCTCAGACTGGTAACTTTTGAGATGCGGGGAAAGACAGTGTATAGAGTCTTTTACCTGTCTAACCACTATTTCAGAGTCGCCGAATACAACCGGATTTTGAATGTTCATGTCCAAGGCTTTTCTGAGACCTTGTAGTAAAGCCTCATATTCTACAGTATTGTTAGTACATTCGAATTCAAGTCTACAAGCCAATAATGTCTTGTTACCTGCCGGATCGATAATGATGCAGCCTGCACCAGCCACTTCTTTAGACTTGATGCCATCGAAATATAAATACCAAATTTGATTTCCATCGGGCTCATGGGACTGTTGCAAAGAAACTATTGGCTGTACATATGCTATGATCTCGGACTATTGTTCTGGATTGTTGATAGGTGAAACTTCAGCCATGAAATTGCCGAAGTAGGTGTCCGTCCCTTTGACTTCAGGTGAATTAGTAGGAGGTGTGTATGGTTCGTTTGGGTCATTCAAATCCGTGACCGTGAACTTAAGGTAACGCTCACGATTCACTCTGATCTTGTTGGGCTTCCTATTTTCTGGAAGCCATAAGTGAGACCAGTCCGTAGTGAAGTAACCGTGTAGCTGCTCTGACCAGTCCCTGCTCAAAAACAGACCATACACTTCAGGAATATCTACCACAATTATATCAATAACCTGATGAACCTTTGGGTTAGACGATAATCTAATCAATACATTTTTTAGTTCGCCTATAACTTTTACATCTGTTCGATCAAGTTGTATGATTTTCAAAGAAGATGGTTCCACTTCAGCGTTAATCTTTTGGCAGACAGACCAAGGCATCACATTTGATGATGCTCCTGAATCCACCATACAATTATGCACATTTCTGTTGAAGATTTCGAAAGTTAAAAGAAAAGGAGGTACATTCTTGTGAGTACTTAGAGTAATATCTTGTGGTTTCTTACTCACAGTT
>SNQJ01S0008889.1:10051-41600 GCA_010110895.2 Picea sitchensis | reverse complement strand
TAAGGCACTATGTGTTTTAATAAGAGATTGACGGATAATCTCTTGTGTATCACCACTTGTAGGATTAGGGGTTGCTGGCTCAACTGTGATCTGTGGATCTTCGGTTGAAGTAGTTGTTGTTTGAGGGGGAATATTATCTTGTGAATGGATTCTAGTCACTATAGGTGATCGATTAGGGGGGGGGAGGAGTCTTGCGACCACCTTGTGCCATTAATTAAGTTCAGGCCCTCCTTCTAGCGCCATTTGTTGACGGGCGAAATTGTCCGTCCGTCAATTGAGAGAGTGGAACCGGTCCAGGGTTGTCCAATAACCCAGGCCATTTGGAATGAACCACCCTGACGAGTTTAATGGCTCCATTGGCCGCTCTAAGGTCCTAAGAAAACCAAAGAGAAAACTAATCTAAACTAACTAATCTATCTAAAACAAATAAAACTAACTAAAACTAACTAAATACAAGAAACTAACTAAAACTAAATAAAAGAAACTAAACTAACTAAGACTAATAAAACAAATTAACTAAAAACAAACTAATACACTTATCTAATTAAAACAAACTACTAAATTAAACTAAAACTAAATATAAACTACTCTAACTATTATATACAATTTACTAATTACTATTACACTAACTCTATTAATTAAATATCTAATTACTAATTGGATTACAACTTATTCACAAATATACAATATCTACAAGTAGCAGATTTGAATAAAACCTATAAAACTCATGTGTTTTCTGACCTAAGACAGCGAGATATGTTTTTTTTATTTTTTATATTTTATGAAAAAGAAATAAAACTTACTGAAATTAAACGATCTAATATATTTACTGAAATTAAACAATCTAATATAAATCTAATTAACCTTATATCTAAACTAAACTACTAATAAGAACAGTAAGCAAAGAAGTGACTAACTGACCTGGAAACGCTCCTAATTTGTCCTGCGTATGATGACTTCGAAGCTGGTCAGAGGAAGTAAACTCACACCGGTTAGTCCAAAAGCTTCTCGTAAACGATAGGCTGTGCTTCTCTTTGAGTTGTTTAACAGGACAAACAAGAAATAAAAAATCATAACAACTATATGATTATAAATCTCTGCAATAAGGGAAACATGTTATGCAAAATCTTATATTTTATAATTCAACTCATGAAGAAGAGAAATCTATCGTTCACAAACTGAATCAACAATTGTTATGTTCTTTAAATACTAGAAGAAATCAGATATGGATCACAGTGATTAAATTATATCATTTGCACATGATTAAGATAGCTAAAGTAGTCATTAACCAGATACAAATTGATATACACAACATGAAACAAAATATTGATATAATGAGAAGCTAAAGCTGTAACAAAACACCAAATTCTGCCTCAGTCTGTATTAAAACTCCATATCCTTGTTCTCCCACCAATGAGGATGAAAATTATTACAAAAATCATAAGTATATATAAGTCTCTCCATAGGGTAAAACCTCTCTGTGGATAATATCAAACTGTTTTACATAATCTGGGAGATATCCCAAAATCAACTAAACTAGGAAACTAAAATGCAAGTGAAATGTTTGAAATATTCCCTAACTTCTCATCATATCCACTGTAATTTCGAATTGATCTGCAAGAGACCAAACATATCAAGTTAGAAAGATATTTCATGAGAAAAAAAATAAAAATTTGATTCTACAGACTTAGCTACAGAATCATCTGATTCTGTAGCTAGTCTAAAATAGCATACCGGATCAGAATTGAGATTAATTCAAATATTTTTAAAGAATTAAAATTAATCATTATCCAAGAAATAACTAAAAAACGAATCATTGAGATCAGAGTGATTTTATCATTCAACATTAAACAGGATCAAAATGATTCAACTGTTTACAGAGATAGGAATACTCTGTTGTTCTGTTACCACAAAATCGGGGCTTCAGAGCTATAATCGAACAGTAAATAAGATTGTTTCTCATCCGATTGAAATCGATAGTGAAATATATCATGAATGACTATTAAACAAGGATACAATTCAATTCAACAGAATCAAATTCCAATCATTATAGATGTAACAATATACCAACGCAATTCATATCATTTAACCGAATGCAAAGAATAGAAATGCTCTGTTTCAATCATAATCATCAGTCGTGTAAATGAGATCACATGTATCAGGATCATAATCGTTCTTCAAAAAATCAAATCCATCTATTATGAAGCTGTTTTGATACTTAATCAAACACAAAACAAATCGGAAACCTTTCGCTATACCATGTGAATCAAACTGGATTATTATGATAACCGTAAGAAAGCGATTTAGGTTAAAAACAAATTCAAACGATAACCGTCAGATAACCAAAATCGTGACAGGATTAATCAAGAATGGTTTGTAATGGATTTCGATTTGCACGGTAAGCAAACAGGATTGATTAACTTGGAATCAGTCAAATATAGAAAAGCATCGTAACAATCAAACTCAATCAATAACTATAGCACACGAATCACAATTAAACCAAATCTGAGCATGATTGTGTTTCAAACTAAATATGAAAAATTTCCTTTACAAACCAATTCATTAGAAGGAAAATAATCAAATGAATCCACACGAAGATTTACTCAAATCCAATCAAAATATATTTATTTCTATACTGAGCATAATCAAATCGTAAATCAAATTAAAATGTGTTTCTATTCAAAGTCAGTCCATATATAGAATGCAAACAGAGCCATGTAATGATGTGAATAGAGCTGTTTAAAAACCGAATTCGAATTGTTACATAACCTAGATTATTTATGAAAATGATTGATATTTTCCATACCTATGTGTCGAGGCTATCCAATTATGCCAGCTTAGAATTCACCACAGCCGTGGCCGATTCCACATTTTTAAACAAAAAGGAGCCTGTCGTTCTCTGTCTCTTATTAGTGGTCTATAGTTCAGCCTTTTGACGTGTAACCTGGTCCTCCAAAGATTTAATCTTTAATTGTAGCATCGGAACATCAAGGTAATATCTCTCTAACCATAAGCCGCATTGATCACAGGGTGGCACTGCAGGCTTCAATAGAGCAGGAGAGGGTTTTGATGCATGACCGGTGGTTTCACAAGGCAGCTTAATGCCTGGGTAATTAGGTTCATTTTGCAAACAAGGTGGTAGGTTTGTCACGAAGTCGTATGAGGGTTTGGCACACAACCCTTCCGAATAGGGATATTCACTTGCCAAAAATCGTTCAACCTCTGAATCAGAGTCCTCGCTTAAAACGATAGGGTCAAGGTTGACAGGAAGCTTCAGCTTGTTCCTTGCCATCCGAGAAATTAGACGGGCATTCTTTTTGCCTTTGGCATTTTCAATAGGTTTGGATTTGGGCTTCTTGCCTACGGGCTTAACATATTCGACATCCTTGGTCACAGAGTGGGGTAGGTCAATAGGTAAATCGGGTAAGGGTTCAGGTAAAAGGACACTGTAGGGTACCGGGGGTATAGGTTTTCTCTCGGTCACCACAGGTTTGTCAACCTGTGGAGGATTCGAATCGTCAAAACCATTGCACGCAAGAAAAACATTCCAACAGTCTCGGTTTAACCCGAAATGATAAACTACAATCATTTTAACCAGTCCATAGTGAAAAAGGTTGCTGTCAGCCTGGTTCTTTTTGAACTTTTTAGACATTTTGAACAGGATTCTATGCAGATAGTATGGCATATTAAGCTCGAAACCCATGAAAACCATAAGAAAACGAAGGTGGTGCAAGAAAAAAAAAACATACTGACCTTCGCAAGTAATGAACTGTTTGACTATCATCAACAACTCATGCCAACGCTGCTTCAGCATGGTCACAGGCAAACCCTTATCACAGGATCTAACCTTACGTGACTGGAAGAGTAGAGTCCAGGGGACCTCTTCCACTTTGCAATTCTTGGACCATCATTGTCCAGTGGCAGGCAAACCCGTAACTAAACTGAGAAAATGCTCGTCAATTTGCAATTGGACATCGCCGACCTTGGCTCGACAGCCATCAAATGTCAATGTGAATTGCCTAGCAACGCATAGGTTAAAACCATCAAATTTCTGTATGAACGGGAGCCATCCAAATTTCTCAAGGTCATCACAGGCACTGTTGAACATCAACAGAGCCTGGCTACAATTCGGTTCATCCCTCACGACTAGAGCCATGGTGCGAGCGCATGGTAAGGGTTTGGGTCGAAAACACCAGCACACAGAGTAGAGTCATTCGGTGCAACCACTATGAACGATCAAAAGGGGAGGCATTAATGTGCGCATGCAAGGGTGGTGGGATTATTCACCACCATGCAGAATATTAATTACAAAGTACAACTGCCAAATTAATCCTCTGTTCCATCAATCAAAGCATAAAACCATATCATATTATTCGGTCGACCCAAAAATCAAAACGATAAATGATATACCAATGCGCCATCATAATAATCAAACCATGAATATTCAATGTGAAATGAAACCCATATGTTCAACCAACGCACCATCATAATCAAACATTTCAATCAAATGTTTTGAACATTGTGACAATTGTTTTCATAAAATCGACAAGGCAAGAATTATAACAATAAGGATCACATAATATATATAAAAACCAAGATTAAACCATGACCCCTATGTAATTCAATGACTAGGGAGGTTTCAAAAAACATAACTTTCATGTTCAATGCCTTACCAATGAAATAAAAATCAAGTTATGCAACCAATTAAAATTGTCAAAATAGGCATAGTTCGAAAATCCATTCAGCCACATAATGATAAGTGCCTTTCAGAATATCAATTATGTCAGTTCAAATAACGATAGAGGGGTTTTCACGCTTACAGTTGTGAAAACTAAATGGAGACCAATTTGGAAATTTTGCAAGGAATGAAAAATATCATCTATTTGCAAAATGCGACGACAATTTGAAGTTCAGAAAACATAGGTGTAGGCAGCTTTATAGGGCAATTGAAAAAATTGAATTGGATGCCAACACTTTTTTAGTTCTCTTTAGAAATATGATATAAAGGCTCTTTCCTAACACGAGGATTGGATAGTAGAATTATTTGGAGGTTTTTGGGAATTGGTAATGAATTAATTTGATAAATTTCCTTCAGATGAGTCCTTAGTAGAAAAAGAGTTAGCAATATCACATTAGTTCCCAAACCCTAATAGGGTTTCAACAAAAGAGGACTCCTTGGTTGGAACCCAATAAAGGGTTTTGAATAATGATCTTTCTTCTCCGAAAATTCCTGTTATTCCAAGACCCATTCCTGAAGAGGATGTCTTGGGGGGTTTATTTGGTGTAGTTGATCTCAACGGTAATAGTGTTGGTGTCGGGTATATATTATTGGATTCCCCTATTCTCCATGTTCTTGACAATAACTATGATATAGGACCTTCATATTTTCAAGCTGGAATTACAATCCATGTGTCCTATAAAGATTTTCTTACAAAAACTCTTTTTCAAGTTTACAACAGTATAGAGGGTTCAAAAGAAAAGGGCGATAGATCCAATATCACAATAAGGAAAAAAAACTTCGAAGAAAAATACTAAAAGAAAGGATTCTAGTGATATTGATGGTAGTTTAGCACCATTCAATCCATTACCTATTTCTCCAAACTTGGAACCTCCTTCTTCCCCAAGGGCTCTTAGAGCACAGTGATCCGATTTGGGGGTTCCTCCATGATTTTCCTTTCATATAACTTGAGGGGGGTTGGGGGTGCCCCAAAAATGTTAACCATAAAGAGGTTAATATCGTCTATGAAACCCGATATCATATTCTTCCAGAAAACAATGGTTGATCATGAGAAGGCCAAAAATTTCTTCTTAAAATGTTGTTTGTCTAGGAATTGTGTGGAGAAAAATTATGCTGGACTCTCGGGAGGTTTGATTTCTGGATGGAATACTTCGAAAGAACATTTTCAATTCTTCCATATCTCTATTGGTATAATTTTGGAAGGTCGGATAAAATACATTTCTTACCCTGTAAAACCATTGAACTGTTATGGGCCATACAAAGACAGAGTTCCCTTTTGGCATCTTTTGGAGAAAAATGGTTTCTTAAAGGAGTATAATATAATAATTGGAGGGGACCTTAGCTTAACTCTCTCTTCTGAGGAGATTTGGAGGGACTAAGCAAGACTAGATCCCCTCTCTAAATTTTTTCCTCTTTGTTTACTTCAGCAGGTTTAGTTGATATTTTTCCAAGTCTGATCTTTCCAACATGGAGGAATGGACACAATAAATTAGAAGGAATTTAAAAAATACTAGATCGTTTTCTTATGAATGAATCTCTTTTGGGTAACCATATCAGATGTATCTCTTGGGTCATAAACTCCTTTCTATCAAATCATAACCCTGTTTTCCTACAGTTTGAAGAACAAAAGGATACATTTCATTTCACTTTCAAATTTAATCATGCCAAGTTGATGGAGAAGAATTTTAATTTGCTAGTAATATCAACTTGGTTGTGAATGTCTTCTTGGTAAGACTCTTCAACTATGAATCTGATAGTTTCCAAGCTAAAAAATTTAAAAGAAGTTGTGGTTTCTTGGAAAAAAGAGAACATAAAAAAGATGCAGGTTGAATATAGTGATTTGGAGCATAAATTAATAAAAGTTGTGCAAAGATTTCCCTCACAAATATTTCCTTCTGATGTAAAAGAGGAGATCATGACACTTGAAAAGAGAAAAGCAAAGATTCTCCTAGGAAGCAAAATGTTGAAAAAAACAACATTATCAATAGAACAACATAAATGGATATATAAAATCCCCACTTTTTATATGGAAATATTACATAAAAATGGGAAGGATAAAATAGTAGCAAATGCCCTTTCAAGAAAGGATGAATAGGTACAAACTTTTGCAATATTAGTGATAATTCCCAAATGGTTGAATGAAACTCAAAGTGAGTATGCCAAAAAATGTGGAAGCATCTTCCATCATCATTCATTTGATAAAAAATCCAAAATTTGAATGGAGTAACGACATAATTTTGGTACACGGGAAGAATCTATTTAAGTCTCAACTAAATATTTAAAACTAAGGTTTCACAAGAGTTCCATGATTCACCCGTAGCAGGCCATGTAGGATTCTTCAAAACTTGTACTATAGCATATAGCAATCATTCTTTTGTAAAGGAATGAGTGGGGATATCCATAAATATGTAGCAGAGTGCTACACCTGTCAAAGAAATAAGAGTGAAAATGTCAGGACCCATGGATTACTCCATCCATTGCAGATTCCCAATCATAAATGAGAGGATATCTCAATGGATTTCATCGAAGGGTTACCAATTTATGAAGGGAAGGATAAAATATTGGTGGTAGTAGACAGACTCACTAAGTATGCACATTTTATTGGGGTAAGGAAAATAGACTCTGCAAAACAAACAATTGAAGTACTCTATAAGAACAGTTACAATTTACATGGTTTTCCCAAGATCATCGTTAGTGATAGAAACACCAATTTTAAAGGAAATTTTTGGAAAGAATTTTGCAAACAAATTGGAACATCCCTCAATATGAGTTCAACTTACCACCTCCAAATAGATGGCCAAAAAGAAATTGTTAATAAATGTTTGGAAAATTATCTTTGTTGTTTTGTAACTGGTAAGAAAAACAAATGGTTTCAATGGTTGTACCTTTCTAAATGGTGGTATAATTCTACTTATCACACCTCTACTAAAATGACACCATTTAAGTCTATTTATGGTTATGAAATATCAAAATGGAAGGAACTAGCCCTAAGTGAAATACGAGTTCCTACAGTTAAAGATCATCTCGAAGAAAGTTAGGAGATCATCCAAATACTCAAAAATAACTTGATAGTTTCAAACAACAAAATGAAGAAGTAGGTAGATCAACACAAAACCGAAAGAGAATTTGAAATTAGAGAATGGGTGTTTGTAAGGCTCCAACCCTATAAACAACTTTCCCTTAAACAACAAGGAAAAAATAAATTGGCATTGAACTTTTATGGACCTTATCAAATTAACAATAAAATCAATCCAGTGGCTTATATATTGGAGTTACCTAATAAAATACATATTTACAATGTTTTTCATGTCTCATCCTCTAAAATAGTATTGAGGAAACATCAAAAGGAAAAAACAATTCTTCATACATTAGATGAAAAGGGTAGAATCGTCTTAGAGCCAGAAGCCATTATGGATGTTCGAGAGAAAGGGTTACATTCTCATATAATCAAAGAATATTTAATTAAATGGAAGAATCTTCCAGAAGAGGACATTGCTTTCGAATAAGAACAATTCCATTAGTTACATCCATCATTACCATTGCTTTGAGGACAAAGCAATTTTAAGGGGAAGACAATGTTGTATAAATAAATTAGTTGTTACAATATTAATTAAATAATAGGATAATTATATTAGGAAAATGTATGTTCATTTAAGGGACATGTTCCTTAAAATCTTGCATGGGTTATATATTTCAAACCCACTGTAATTGTAAGGCATATTCAGTATTATTATTCAATTATGTGTGTGTGTGTGTGTGTGTGTGTGTGTCCAAATATTCTCAAGTCTATGATTATTGGTCTGTAACACTCTAGTGTACTTGGAGTATGTTATTGGTGGAGGGGGAATCTATATTGGTCTGGTGAAGATGAAGGTCGTAGTCAATTTGAAAACTATTACCAATTTCTTCAAGGTTAGGATATTTGTGGGAGTATAAAAATTCCTTTAGAAGTTAATAGCATCATTTTAGTAATGGTTGCACCAACTTATACCAAAACAGCCAACAACAAGAGTTTCTGCTGGGGAAATAATCATGAGAAGTATTTTGAAGAGATGAAAGAAAATTTGAGTCAAGCATTAGTTCTCACATTGTTCAATTTGCATAAGCCCTTCAAAGTGGATAGAAATTGGCTCGTGGATATGTCATGGGAATGGTTTTGACGTAAGGAGCTAAGACAATATACAATCATTCTAAATTGTTTCATTGTGCAATCCTAAAATACCACACATATAACAAGGAGAAATATTCCTAGTTCAAGATGTTAAGAAGTGGAAACACCATTGTAACATACCCAGCCACCCACATGTCAAGCATGCTACTTCAAGCCCTCTTTTGAACTAATTTTGAATTCTGATCAAACTTTTAATGAAATAAGATGCATGAAATATTCGCATGCATATATCAAGATTCAATATACCATATAAAAGAAATGAACCATATGTCATGCACAATAATAACCAACAAGCATGCATATTATGGATACGAATTTTCGTAGATAAATAAATACACATCGGAAATATATATGCAGGTAAATGAAACCATGATAGAGAGAGCACTTATCTTTTAATGAAATGAATCAGGAACTGGCTACAGACCAAGGATGTTCCACCCAACCGTAGACATTGTTGTTCCAAGTCTCAACAGCAATGTCACCCTTGATCCAGGGTTATGGGTCCAAAAGGATAGTTCTAGAGTGTCACTCAGCTTCCCAAACCAGTCAACACTCAAGCTCTCACAATATTCTCAGCACACACAAAAATCCAAAGTACACTAGATCTCTTCTACCCAACCTGAACAACCAAAGAGAATGGACCCCCTTCTCTACCACACAGTCCCTCAGGCTGTCCACCTCCTCTCGGGGATCCAATGCATCTATTCAAGAATCTCCATGTTGGAACTCTCGAGATTCGTAGTTGTGGGAAAACCTTAATGCATGCCAATGAATCTCAAACATGTAGGCATTAATTAATGGTTGGAATACACCAGAATTCACTACTTCCAACCAAACCATGGCTCCTCTCCAAAATTCATTTTTATCTCCCCAGCCAATATAAAGAGGAATGAAGAATGAAGAGTGGGTAAAGGAGTAAATGGAGAGAGAACATAGTGAAAGGTGTGAACAATGAACAATGAACAACGAGTGAGTGAGCGAATGAGTGAAGAAGAAGCAACCCCCAAACAACCCACAAGATGGGTTTATATCTTTACTTGCAAATCAAGAACCACATGGCCTTCTTCAAGAAGATCATGTAACCACTCCTCTCCATTAAAAATTATGAGTAGATAAAATATAAAATAAATACTTATCCCCTTAATCCCCCTCTCTTTTGGAATCATATCCCCCTACAACTCTTGTCCTTTTCCGTCTAGCAGCCAATGATGTATGTATTATTAATAATGATCAAAACATTACCTTTCCTAGGCACACTGGCCTCTTTTAGTTGTTTAGGAACCCTCGCCTTTCATAGATTAACAAAATACATTATTTAATACAGGGATTGAAAACTCAGGTTATTACATCCCCTCCCCCTTATTTTGGAACTGTCCTCAGTGAATCTACAAAACAAAAGAACAAAATTTCAAAATTTATTCAAAATGTTGCGCGTATCTGCCCACATGGCATCTTCATTCTCCCAAGTAGAATCTTCAGGACCGTAGCAAGTCCACTGGACTTTTACCAGCTCTATAACTCGATTCTGGAGCATTTTGACTTTTTAATCCAATATTTATATTGGATGGACCTAAAAGTCTCCCTTTGTCTCTACCTAAATCAGATGCCAATCAATAACATGGTTAGGATCATGTACATATTTTTTTAGAAAAGAGAAATGAAATACATTATGCACATTCATGGAATTAGGCAATGCAAGCTTGTATGCAACTGGCCCTATTATGTCCAATATCTCAAATGGACCACAGAATATGGCTACTATCTTTGTACAACTACCCAACTTCAAAGAGCTCTTCTTGAGATTCACTTTTAAAAGGACATGCTCCCCCACTTTAAATTCTCTAGCTATCATGTTCTTATCTGCATAAATTTTTTGTCTTTCTTGAGCTTCCTTTAAATTCTACTTAATTCTAACCATCTGGTATTCCATATCCTTGAGCAATATTGGCCCAAGTACCACTCTATATGTTAGGTTGTCCCAACTCACTAGAGTATTGCATTTACTACCATACAAAGCTTCAAATGGGCTCATTTTCAACGAATCTTGATACCCATTATTATAGGAAAACTAAACCAAGTGAAAGTAATCTTTCCACTTAAATGGCTTATCCATCACATACATTCTCAACATGTCTTCAATTCCTGGTTGAATCTCTCTGTCTTCACATATGACTATGGATGGTATGTTGTGCTAAAGTTCATATTTGTACCAAATCCTTTAAACAATCCCATCCATAAATTTGAAGTAAACTTTGTGTCTCTGTCTAAGACAATTGCCTTAGGTATCCCATGCAATCTAGCAATCTCCCTCATGTAAATTTCTGCAATATTAGTTGTTGTATGAGTCATTTTTTCAAGAAAAAAATGAGCAGCCTTTGTCAATTTATCGACCACTACCATGATTGAATCATGTTGTCTTGATGTCCTAAGAAATTTCATTATAAAATCAATGGTTACCACTTCCCACTTCTTCTCTGGAATTGGTAATGGTTGTAGCAAACTCATTGGGTGCCTATGCTTAGCCTTTACTCTCTGACATTCCATACATATAGCAATGTAATCAACAACATTGTTTTTCACTCTTGGCCAAAATAATTGGCTTCTTACTGCTGCAATTTCTGGTAACTGGGATGTTGGACATATGGAACATTATGCATTTGTTTTAATACCAAATTCCTAGGTTTTTCGAAACTAGGAACACAAATTCTATTTTTATGCATAATTAATCCATCTTCCTTCATCTCACATTCTTTAATTTTTTGTTGTACATTTTCTTATTGTAAGACTTCCTTTACCTGTAGGTAATCATGATCTGTGACAACATCATCTAAAATTATGTTCTTTAAATTTGACTAATGCATACTAACAACTGTAGCATGCATGAGATGTACTCTTCTACTAAGTGCATCAACAAATTTATTTTATTTTCCTTTGATATGTTTGATGTCAAAATCATATTCACTTAAAAAGTTGAGCCATCTCGTATGCCTGGAATTTAAAGTTGGTTGTTCAAAAAGATATTTCATACCACTATGGTATATTCTTAGTTCAAACCTCTTCCCCATGAGATAATGCCTCCACATATTTAAAGAGTGAACAATGGGAACAAGTTGTAAGTCATGTGTAGCATAGTCCTCTCATGATCTTTAAGCTTTGTGGACTCATAAGCAATGACATGTCCATTTTGAGTGAGGACTCCACCAAGTCCTTCCTTCCATGCATCTGTACATACCACAAAACTTCCATTTGGGTCAGCAATGTTTAAAATAGGAGCACTAATAAGTAATTATTTCAACAGATTAAAGTTATCTTCACACTTTGTTGTCCATTCAAATTTAATTCCCTTCTTTTTCAAGGAAGTGATGGGATGAACAATCTTAGAAAACCCTACTATAAATATTTTGTAGTAACCAACTAACCCCATAAAAGATCTGACTTATGAAACATTTATGGGTGTTGGCCATCCTCTAATGGATTCAATGTTCTCTAGATCCACTGCTATACCTTGTTCTAAAATAATGTGTCCCAAGTAATGGATATTTTATTGGTAAAAGGAACACTTATTAATCTTGGCATAGAACTGATGTTCCCTTAGCATGTGCAATACCAATCTTAGGTGATGTGCATGCTCTTCCTCTAACTTAGAATAGACAAATATGTCATCCATGAATACTATGACAAACTTATCCAAATAATTTATGAATATGTCATTCATTAAGCACATAAAGACAACTGGTGCATTGGACAGTCCAAATGGAACGACTACAAATTCATAATGCCCATACCTAGTTCTAAAGGATGTCTTATGGATGTCATATTCCTCGATTCTTACAAGATGGTATCCCAATCTCAAGTCTATCTTTGAGAATATATTTTCCCCTCTTAGTCGATCAAAGAGGTCATCAATTCTGGGTAGAGGGTACTTGTTCTTTACATTGAATTTATTTAGCTGATGAAAGTCAATACACAGCCTCAAGGTTCCATCCTTCTTTTTTACAAAGAGTACTGGTGCTCCCCAAGGTGAAACACTTGGACACATGTACCCTTTCTTCAACAATTCTTCCAATTGCATTTGTAATTATTTTAATTCCGGTGTACTCATTATGTAAGGTGTTTTTGATATGGGGGCAGATCTTGGCACTAAATCAATAGATAAATCTATATTCCTCTTTGGTGGCAACCCTGGTACTTCTTGGAATACATATTCAAATTCTTGTAGTACCAAAAGTTTTTCAAGGATTGGCCCCTTTTTCTTTTTTGGCTCCTCCACATGGGCTGCATACAATTGACATCATTTTCTGAAACATCTCTTCAGTTGTAAGGATGAAATCTCCCTTATAGAGATGGGTCTTGGAACTCCTTTCACAGTGCTCTATTTTCCTTCTTCATCAAGACATGTAAATGTCTTGTTATGATATTCTAGGACAACATGATTCTTGTCCAACCAATCCATTCCAATTAGAATATCATAAGACCCCAATGGTAGTATTCACACCATTAAGACTTATGGAACAACCTTTGACCATATCATGGATTCTCCTTTTGGTTCCAGTGGCTAGTTGAACCAAAATTTATTTTTCAAGCTTACTTTTCTCCAAATTTAATATATCCACTATTTTAGGATTGATGTTGTTAGAAAAAATGGATTGAGAGCAATAAAATAAAAAACAAATGCCTAGATAAAAAACAAAAGATACACAATACAATAGAGACACATATATACGTTGTTCACCTAGTCTGGGCTACATCCACCAGAGAAATTGTCAGGTCCTTCCTTTTTATTATCCAACAAATGAAGGGATACAACCTACAACACACCTATTGTAACTTCCTCTTATTTCTCTCATAGTCTCCTCTCTTAGAAGACAATATTCGCAATGATACATAGCCGCAATACATTTCCCTCGTAAAAGAGAGTTTCTTTCTAGGTAAAAAAAATTGTAACATAACTTCTATCGTCATACCTGGGACCTTATAATGAATGGTCCAAATTTACTATGAAATTGAAATATACATTTACAAGGAAAATGTTCCTTCAGGGGTCCACTTTCGCCTGAACCCCACAGGGGGGGAAAGTTTCCCCTACAACTCCCCTGCGTGGAGGAGTGTACAATCTTTCAAGCTGTAAATTCTTCATGGGGTATAAACACGGCTGAAAATAAAAACCTATGAATTAGGAAGATAATTAGGCTCCACAACCAACATATGTAACAATGACTTTGTCTTAGATCAATTAAAATAGCAACAAGCTGATTAATGATCTTACCTTCCACCTCGATCATATTGGATTGGTACTCTTCTTGTCAATCATCTAAGGCTAAATATATTATTCCCATGTCTTATACTATTGTAGCCTCCTTGATGTTGTGCATGGTCTTCACTTTGTCCTTTCTATGAGGGAAATCCTTGCACAATTGATATTATTTGCATCCCCAACATTGGATTGGTGGTCTTCCACTTTTTCCCAAGGAGTCTTCTCTCTTGGATCCATCCTTAGCACATTGGTCTGGTTGATTTTTATTTGGTCTATTTCTATTGAAAGGAGGTTTGAATCCTTTATTTATCTGATCAAACTTCTCTTTCTTCGTATCCTTCCAAGATTTCTTCAAAGACTCTCTTCCCATTCCTTGCTCATATAGGTACTTATCCTTCATAATGGTCTCATTCAAATTCCTAGGTTCATCATATTGAATATTCTCTTTATAAAAGGATGGAAGTCCACTCAAAAACCTTTGTATTTTCACCTTCTCATATTTTATAAACCCCACATACTTTAGCAACCCCACAAACTTCTTTTCATATTCTGCCATGGTCGTGCTCCCCAGCCCGAGTTCAAAGAAATCCTTCATTTTATTTTCATAGACATTCTCTAAAAGGTACTCCTTCTGAAAATATTTCTTGAACTGCTTCCAAGTGATCATATTGTCATTAATGTGCTCAACTTTCTTCAGTTGATCCGACCACATAGCAACTTTCCCACGTAAATGGTATGTGGAAAATCTAGATTCTAGGTTTGATGAGTAGTTATGAAATTGAAAATACCTCCTAAGTCCAACCAACCATGCCTCAAAATCATCTTCCCTTTCTCTTTCACCATCAAAGGATGGTGGCTTAAGCTTCCTCGACTCTCCTTCCAAACTGTCCAATTCATGTCTTCTTCTTTGGTTCCTCACGGGAGACACCTATGGACTACTTATGGAATCTTTAGATGCAGAAAATTTCCTTCCTGAGTATGGAGGTGAGTGATGTCTATGATTTCTTCTAGCACTTATTGAATAACTAGTTCTTTTGTGGTCATCTCTTCTTTCATGACATCTTCCCTCTTCCTCTTATTTTGAGTTTGATCCATTATTTGTTTTCCTTTAGAACTAATTTAAGCTTTGCATCACTTAATCATTTATATGATTTGTTTCTCTTATCAGTCTCGACTCTCATTGTCTTTTTTGTAACTCTGCACTTCTATTTTCAGGATTCTCATAGTCTCTATCAATGTTACTTGCTCCCCTCTGGCCTAGTGTCCGTTGGACTTTGTCTCTACATTACCAACACTAATATTTTGACCTTTGGAGGCCTCTTTATCATGGTTGGAAGCTCCCTCTCCTTCTTCCATTTCTTGAATATGCATTCTTGTATCGAACTAATATATTTACACCCCCTAATTATGCAAAATGTGCAAGCAACCATTTTGTTAGACTTATGCATATTATAAAAGAAAATTCCAAACAATGATACAATTCCTTTTTCTTCTCAATTCATGAATAATATATTATCATTCTCCATATTATAATAATTCCATGTTATCCTCCTCTGGATCATCTTTCCAATGACTGTAATCTTGCCCCAATTTGATATTTGAGCTGAAAGTTATGGCTTCCTGAAGAAAATCACTTTCAACCCCTTTTCTTTTGTTTTGCAATAGGATCTTGTTGAAATATTCCACAACTCCTTTAACTGGTACAAAATTTGAATTCTACATAGGTGCTTCCTTCAATCTACTTTCCTTGTGACCATGGCTCTAAACCACGAGCTTATTCACTCTTTAGCATCTTCCTCTATATTACTCTACACAGGAGCTTGTTCGAAAACAATGTCCAAGGGATTGGTTACTACTACGCCCTTCACGCCTCTAATTGACCCCTTTACCTTATCATGAGACCAGTCCTAGGACCAAGTCCTCTGGACTTCTACCTTCGGCTATTCTCCCTTTCTAATCTTCCAACTTCTCCTAGAGTAAACTTCGTTGAAACCCTTCTATTAACTCCACTAGAAGATCAGACGATCGAGATTTAATCTCATGTTGATTGGACGATTGTGCTCCATCTGGAGGCTTCAAAGAGATCGATGGTCACAAATTAATCAGGTGTTGATATGAACAAACTTAATCAATTTTGGAATTTAGCGCTCTGGGACTCTGAAGCATTACAACTCCCAAGTTGCTCAACTCTCTCGAAGTGATACTCGTTGAAGCTCTTACCCTATCCTTCCACTGTTAAATCAGACAATCACGAAAACTCCCAAAGAGTCTCAGATAAAAAAACCATGTGAATTTTCTACTTCGAGACTCTAGGACATTACAATGCTTGATTTTTTCAACTTCCACGGAGTTATACCTGTCGAAGCAGTCATAAAGTGACGATGACCGCTTACCGTCGGTTAACGCCTCCACGTACATTATCCTTCCACTAGTTGATCCAATGGCCATGACTTAATCAAGTGTCAGGATCAATGGTCCTTATTCATTTCGTGACTTCGACGCTCTGGGACTCTGAGACATTTCAACTCTCAAGTTGTTCCACTTCCTCGGAGTGATAGTTGTCGAAGTTCTTACGCCATCCTTCCATAGATTGATTTAATGGTTGAGAAAGGTCCCGAAGGGATCTTAGATCGATGGTCTGTGTGAATTATTGACTTCGGTCTTTAGCACTCTCATTAGTAGAGACGTTGGACACCCCCGAGGGCCATACTCCCAAAGATGGCATGGCATGTTGATGTCACCTATGGTGACGTGGACCCATGGCATGTGTGCCATGTGTCACTAAAAAATAAGCAGGTTAGGGTCCAAAAGGTATTGAATATGTGTGACATGTGTCCTGCCACGATACCCTAGCCACATGGCATACAAAACATCATCAATCAAATGGACGGTCGACCATCTCTACTCCAGATCTAACGACCTACATTACTCCTGAATTCTTCCCTCAATCTAATGGTCGATGGGATTTCGAGACTTTGACACTTCAGGACTTCAGGTCATAGCAGTTCTAAAATACTTCGATTCTCCCAGAGTGAACTTCCTGAAGTGGTCAACGCTGGATAACCCTGACCAATGGTTGATATTTCACCCGAGCCTCCCATCATATTGGATGGTCGGTGGGACTTCGTGACTTCGGCCCTTTTCATGCTTTTTCCATGTCTCCAATAATTGTCAAAGCGGTGAAGTTCCAAATTTTTCCATATCCTTCTTGGATTTGATCAACGGTTGTGATCACTCTCGAAATCCAAAAGGGATGGCCATGATTCTATCATCCTTTACAAAGCATCTTTATCAGCATGATGCTCTGGCTTCTGCGCGATCTCTGAAACACTATCTCTCATGAGATTTAAGATCACAAGGACATATTTATTTGTAACCATAATACCTTGTCCATAGTTCCGACCCATACGAGTTTGGTGTTTCAACCTGAAGCTCTGATACCAATCTGTAACATACCCAACCACCCACAAGTCGGGCACGCTACTTCAAGCCCGCTTCTGAACTAATTTTGAATTCTGATCAAACTTTTAATGGAATAAAGATGCATGAAATATTCACATGCATAAATCAAGATTCAAGCTAAAATATAAAATAAATGAACCATATGTCGTGCACAACAATAACCAACAAGCATGCATATTATAGATACAAATTTCCATAGACAAATAGATACACAGTGGAAATAAATATACAGGTAAATGAAACCATGACAGAGAGAGACCTTATGTTTTAGTGAAATGAATCACCAACTAGATGCAAACCAAGGACGTACCACCCAACTGTAGGCAATGTTGTTCCAAGTATACACAGCAATGTCACCCCCGAGCCATGGCTATGAGTCCACAAGGAGGGTTCTAGAGTGTCACTCACAAACCAATCAACACTCAAGCTCTGATAGGATTCTCAGCACAAACAACAATCCAAATTACACCAGCTCTCTTCTACCCAACCTGCACAACCTAAGAGAATGGACCCCCTTCTCTGCCACATAATCCCTCAGGTTGTCCACCCCCTCCCAAGGCTCCTGTGTGTATTTTCAAGAATCTCCATTCTAGGACTCTCACGATTCATAACTATGGGAAAAACGTAATGCATGCCAATGCATCTCAAACATGCAGGCATTAATTCATGGCTGGAATACACCAGTAGTCACTATTGCCATCCAAACCATGGCTCCTCTCCACAATTCGTTTTTCTTTCCCTAGCCAAGATCAAAAGGAATGAAGAATGAAGAGTGGGTAAAAGAGTGAATGGAGAGAGAACAGAGTGAAAGGTGTGAACAATGAACAATGAGTGAGTGAGAGAATGAGTGAAGAAGAAACAACCCATAAGATCAATTTATATCTTTACTTGCAAATCAAGAACCACATGGCCTTCCTCAAGAAGCTCATGTAACCACTCCTCTCCATTAAAAATTATGGGTAGATAAAATATAAAATAAATACTTAACCCCTCAAGCCCCCTCTCTTGTGGAATCATAGTCCCCTATAACTCTTGTCCTTGTCCGTCTAGCAGCCAGTGATGTATTTATTATTAATAATGATCAAAACATTACCTTTCATAGGCACACTGGCCTATTTTAGTTGTTTGGGCACCCTGGCCTTTCATATATTAACAAAATACATTATTTAATATGGGGCTCAAAAACTAGGGGTATTACAATAAGAGTTTTTGGTGGGGAAATAATCATGACAAGGATTTTGAAGAGATGAAAGAAAAGTTTAGTCAAGCATTTGTTCTCACATTGTTCAATTTGCATAAACCCTTCAAAGTGGAGAGAAATTGGCTCATGGATATGCTATGAGAATGGTCTTCATGTAAGGAGCTAAGACAATATACTATCATTATAAAATGTTTAATTGTTCAGTCCTAAAATACCACACATATAACAAGGATCCATATTTCCTAGTTCAAGATGTTAAGAAGTGGAATCATCATCTAGTGGGAAAGGAGACCATCATCCACACAGATCATTAAATGTTTTAATATTTCCAAGCCCAAAGTAATCTTCAACAATCAAGATACTACAAGTTGATGGGATTTTTGTAATGATTCCATCTTATCATCAACTATAAGAAGGTTGGTACTAATAACTTGAAATACATTATTTGAAGGCCTCCCACATCCACCATCATATCTTTGAGTACTCTTATGCACATGGATCCCTTAATCCATGATATATACAAAGAGAAGTAAATGAGGACTTGATTACAGAGATATTTTTGTAGTTACAAGGTCAATAATGTGAAGAAGAGGGTGATAACAAGCCTAAATACCATCTTTAGGGTGGATTTCTCTAAAAACTATATAAAATTTTCATGCTTAAAAGATAAATATTGAAACTTATCAGAGAGGCCCACATCTCCAAAGTTGTAGGTCGTTTTGGTGTTGAGAAAAATGTGGAAAACATACAAATGTATGCATATTAGCCCAGAATGTAAGAATATATAGCTCAATTATGCATACATTGTTGTCCTAGTAACCTAGTAATATGAAACATTGTTTATACCATCCCTTGCATGTACCTACTACACCATGGGAGAGTAACTCCATGGATTTTGTGGTTGGTTTCAAAAGAATCTAGTGGGGACATAACTTTGTATTTGTTGTAGTGGACAAATTTAGTAAGGTATTAATTCTCATGTCTTCTAAAAGCACCATCAAGGGACAAGATGAAACAATCATGTTATTGGAAAATATCTTGGTGCACTTTGGGATATCAAGGAGCATCAATTCATGCAAACATACCAAATTTCTCCATGTCTTTTGGATTATGCACTAGGATAATATTGGCACTGGGTTGAAAATATATACAACATTCCATCCCCAAACAAATCAACAGGTAGAAGTGGTGAACAAGACATTGGTTAAGGCTTTGAAGGGTTACACTACAATGAAAGGATGTCATTGGCTTCATTTTTTTATTCCATTTATCCTTTTAGTGTTTTATTGCCGTTATGATAAAAAATCGTCTCTATTTCACGGGATGGTGCTAAAATTTACATTAGTTCATGATTTAGTGCTAAACTCGACACTAATTGCATAAGATTTTGTGCTAAGATTAGCATCAAATTTAGCATCAGGTTTAGAATCAAGCTTAGCACCAGATTTAATGTTTGGTTTCCTGAGTAACTAAATAAAAGAGGTGAGAAATTTTCAAAAAAGCAATTTAATAAATATCGACGAACAAAAATAAGCCACTTGTCTCAATCCTCATGAGTGTGCTAGGATATTTATATTATTTTAATTAAAATCTCTTATTTTTTTCACCAAAACCACTCAATCCCTATTCTCATTCTTGTCTCATTTGCTCTCTTTCTCTCTTCCTTTGTCCCTCCTTCTGATTTTCCCCTCAGGGTTTCCTCTCTTAGGGTTTCATCCTCAAGGAAGATATGGTTTTAGTTTCATGGATGAACCTCCATGAGAAAGGTAATGGATTCTTCGTTCCCTTCTCCTCCTTTCTTCTTTTTTTCCTTTACTTTTCCTGTATTGATTTGTTAATATTTATTATCGTTTTTTTGTTGGAGTTTTAGCATTTCATGCCTGGAGTAAAAGGTTTCATGGAGGAACCTCCTTGAGGAATGTAATTCATTTTCCTTTTCCTTTTCCTTCTCCTCCTTCCTTCCTCTTTTACTTTTATTTTACTTTATTGATTTGCTAATTTTTGTTATTCTTTTGTTGTTACATGTTTAGGGTTCATGCATGGAGGATAATGTTTCATGGAGGAACTTGCATTAGGAAGGTATTGGCTTCTCCTATCCTTTATTATCCTTCTTCCTCTTTCACTTTTCTTTTTATTCACTGGTTTTCTAATGTTTATTGTTGTTTTGTTGTCGTAGGTTTAATGGAAAAAGATGAAAAAATGGCTTCTTGGGGGTTTTGTTTAATGTGTAGATATATTTTATGAGTGTAGCCTAAGTAAGGTCCTTTCTTTCTTGTAAGGATATCTAGATTGAATTATCAACACCCATCTATCTCTCATTGTTTACTTTTATTTTAGTATTAAATGCTAATATTTCTATCAAATCTGCAGTATTCACTTCTTTGCATACATAGGTTTGGTTAGTTTCAATTCATATCTGCACTTTCTACGAAATGTTTTTGTGTGAAGGTCAATCAAGTTGAGTTTTTTCCTTTTGGAAAGTGATCCGATTTCAAATCCCAGCATATCCTTACCATTTTCCATATTTTTTTTCATTTTTTTAAATATTAATTTACATTGGGAGTCTATTTTTAATTTAGATATTTACTTCTAATGGAATATTTTTGTGGGAATGTGGTTAAAGTAGATATTATTCCTTTTGACAAGTGATCTGTGTTCAAATCCAAGTATTCATTTACAATTTTTCATTTTCGTTTTTAATTTTTTTACCATTTTCATTTCTGTAAATTATAATTTATAAATAGTCAGTGCTAAATATGATTCTAAACCCAATTTTAAATATTAAATATAGTTCAACATCAACCTTTGCATTAGGAAAATGCTCCAACTTTAAAAAAATGCACTACAATTTGGTGCTAAACTCAGTGCTAATGACCTATTTTGTTCTAATGAATTAGAATAAAATCATATAAGATCTTGGGATGATAACTTGGACTATATTCAACACTTTTATAATAGAGAAATCTACACATCCACTAATAAGTACCCTTTTGAAACTTAGTTTGGATATTTATCCCCTTCTCGTTTAGATTTTGTACATCAACAACAAGGAGGAAAGAATGAACATACCATAGGAGAAGCATTGAAGGATAAAATATTCATTGAAAAGATTAAGAGGATCCATTTGCAGGTATAAGAGACACTCAAGAAGTGACAAGAAAAGTGCAAGGCCAGGCACGACCAACATAAAATTGAGAAGGCATTCAAGGTAGGAGATTGTCTCTAGATTTACCTAGATAAAGAAAGGTTGAAAGGTCCTAGTAAGAAGTTCAAAGCTTTCCAGTATGGTTCTTTCAAAGTGTGGGGACATATAGGTGATAATTCCCATAGACTCTATGTAAATCCATACATGCACATTTACTCAATAGCGAATATGGAAAATTTTAAACTCAATGAGCCTTCGACATTAGATCGGGAAAATGAGGGCCAAGACTTCCTACCATAGAGGACTTAGCGATACAAGTTCAAGTAGAGTTAATAGAGGATACACATTTTCAAAAGAAGTCCACAACAACTAGACAAGGATAGCCATTAGCAAAAACTCTAGTAGTTCAAGTGGATAGGACAACTTCTAAGCGAGGCCAAATGGTACTCTCGGGAGAAGGTTGAGGAAATATTTCCTCATCTCTTTAAGTAAAATATTTTAGGGACCAAAAGCTTCCCAAATGGGGATATATGATTTGAAATGGATTACTATATAATTTATCATTTGTTTTGGTGCTTTCTAAGTAGAAAAAAATGAGTCATGGACTTTTAGGGCCTATACTAGGAGTAAATTCTATTTTGGTGATTTGGGGTCCTAAAACATCTGAATACATTTTTAGGGACTAAATGGATTTTTTTGGTTTCAAAAATTTAAAAACAAGGTCACCCTCTAATTCTAATCTATTCATTGAGAGATTTTCAATGGTCGATAGATCACTTCAATGCAAGTCCATATGATGAAGTTATGTCTCCCACAAGAGTAGTTATGTTTTAATTACCACAATACCAATTGGATGTCATGTTAGTTCCAATTACTCATGCATGTGTAGCTAGTCACCAATGGACTTCCAATAAGATTGTAGAGTGTTCAAAACATTAACCCTAGTCAGGAGTTGAAGCATGCAAAAACCCTAAACCTAACCCTAAATGACTATTAGAACATGTTGAACACCAAGCCACAAGGAAAAGAAATGGTTACATTCCTATTGCATTTATTTGTTGTTCCATACATGGGAAAAACGAAGCAATGGGATATTATGATCAAAACAAAGGAAGTAGAAAACCTTATGATAATGATTAAAGCGACAATGTATATTGCAATTCCATAATGAGTCAATTTTTCTTTATATTTGTGTTTTTTATCTAAAATGAAAAAAACAAGGCATACTCCTTATCTTTGGGGTAGGTTTTTTCATATTAGATTTACCAAGATATATTCATGTTCATTGTGTGGACAGTATTGTCATTTTTATTCTTAAAACTTCTTTTACATATTTGTCCAAAGAATTTTAAGAACTACACTTAAGATTATAAGTATAATAAATAGTTAAATCTATGTAATACAAATGAAAAGCCAAAAGTTATTTTATTGATAATATACATATACATATATAAATCATTTTATGGATCTTTCACTAAATAATTCTAAATTATAAAATCCGGTGAATATTTGGTTAAAGTATAAAATCATGTTAAAGTATAAAATCATAAATAAGGTAAATATTTTCCATATATTTTACTATATAATGTGAAAATGGTGAAATCAATTATGACCCTTTTGAAAGACAAGTTACAGCTAAAATATTTTTTTAAGAATGATTACATAATGTAATATTGATTTGACATTCCCCATAGGTAACTTCGAAACTAAATGTAACTTGGAGAAGTCAATAGATTGACAATTCTATTGTTTGTTATGTACAAATTATGCTAGATACCAAATAATCGGGCAACACCTCTCGTTTATTACAAAACTAAAGATGAAATAATCGAGCCTCTTTTCTCGCTTCGAATTTCCAACAACGCAACTATGGAGAATTTGTTCTCGTACCTTAGTCTATTATCCTCCCATACAACGCATAAATAAAGGAAAACGCGAGGGGTTTTCGTTCAAAATCTAATTCCAAAATGAATTGGACGCTGAAATTCATGCTAATTGGAATCTAGATTCAGATTTGATCCACGAATTGAATCCAAATTTAGATGGAATCCATACATACTTAATTACTTCTTAATTACTTCCATTGCATTGAGGGAATCCATACTAAACCTCCAAACTCTATCTATGTTAAATAAGATGAGTGGTTCTTTGGGTTTAGTTAGTGGCAAGTTCCTATTCTAGTTAGCGGCAAGTTCCTACTCTAGTTAGATGTGGTTTTCTCTTGTTTTTGGGTTTAGTTAGTGGCAAGTTCCTACTCTAGTTAGATGTGGATATACTTAGTAACAATGAACTAGATTATGATCAAATTCCATAAAAACAATTACCTATGTGCACTTTGTCTTGTTAAAGGAAGTAGGAGTTTAGGTTTTAGAATTGACAATTGCAATTTAATCTTATCCGCTAACAAACAAATTTGTATATCTTTTATAATTTGAATTTAATGCCACATTTACGTGGTTGTTGGTGATGATATTTGGGGTCATATATGTGTTGTGGCCTTTTGACACATAAACAACCTGCTATGCATATAGACACATTTAGTTATTTTTAATGTCCCAAGTTTTATCTAATAGTTTCTAATAGTTAATGAAATCAATAAAATATGGTGTTTCTTATTATTATTGATTTTTTTATTAGATCGTTCTGTAGAAAAATAATGTAGGAATAACATGAGAATCTAAGATTGTATCGATGACCATTATATATATGAACTTCAATTGCTTGATTGTCTTCTATGACCTTATATTTTTCCTTGGATAGTAGCTAATATAAACATATATTATGTTTCTATGATAAAATGAAAGACAAATTGTGTAATCATGGCATGTATGAAGGGTTTTTGAAATGTGAGCACATATACATTAGGAAATAATTGTTCTCACATAGTTATAAATATTGTTAAGTTGGTTTGTAAATGTATCGTGAAGGATCTATCTCAATATAGATTCCATGGAGCTAGAACATAATTATCGTGAAATGGTGGAATCATATAATGTATATGTATATGCGCATATATGTTTGTGTGTATATGTAGCTTACCAAGTTAAAGTTGTGGTCTAGGTACTTCATTTATGTAAACTTTCTTTCCAAGTTGTGAAGACTCTAAAAATTAAATTTATTTTGATGTCTATGAGATATTTGAAAAGTTTCCATATGTTATGTACAGGTTCAATGAATTTATTTCTCAAAGTGAAAATATTATTATGAATTCTATCTTATACTTAATACATGCTGGAATTTCCCAACCTACTATATGCAATTATTTTGCAATTTTTTTTTTCATTATATGCATGTATTTTTTTCTAAAATGGAAATAGAACTATCATGTGGATGTGATGAGTCACTTGTGTACTATGGCCTATTGATCTCATCCAACCAAGTTCTTTTAGCCTCTAACTGAATTGTATCATGGACACATGCCTATCATCCACATACAAATGAATAAGAAACACTTTGAGCCTATTGAATGGATATTGATCTATTAGTTATTTAAGTATATTCCAAAAGAAACACTCCTCATATCCTTGAGCTACATAACTACCCTAATTCACTTCTGCATTGATCCCTTTCCCCTACTTCAAGGATATGCTAGTTATTTTTATTTGGAATTTGGTTGGTACATGTACAGACTAGGAAATAGAGGTGAAGAAGTTGAGGAAAATAATTGTATCTAGACCTAATATGGTTGGTAGGTTGGTTTTTCATTACTTATTATTGAAGAAAGGTGTATTTGTAACTCATTATTTCTATATGGAATTTAGTAGACAAGATTTATATATTCTATACTAATGAACCTAGTGAATAAACTAGACTTGGGAGGAAGGATTTTTCGATGTATACTTCTTTTATAGGAGTTTGAATTTGAGATAGTAATAAAACAAGGAAGAACAATGTGATACCTGATCATTTTTCCATAATTGAAATGGGGAAAGTGGGGAAAGTGGGGTAGGTTTAGATGATGAACTTCCATATGTGCATGTATTCAGAGTAGAAATTCTACCCAACCAATTCAAGGAAATCATAAAATTTTGACCATTGGTTAAACATTGGTAGTGTTGGTTCTAAACAATCTCTCACTAGCCTGGCGTTGAAGACCCGAGCTTCATCAAGATTTGACCAAAAAAAACCCAAGGCATCGACATATTCAATATTTATCCTAGGACTAAATAAGTTCTCACATGATATTCCATGAGAGTCACAGAGACCGATAATATTGTGTCGAATGTTAAGGGATAGTGCATACAGGAAAACCCCGAGGTTGAAGACCTAGGGTTCATCAATATTTTACCAAAAAATCCCCTAGGCATCAACATATTCAATCTTCATCCTAAAACCGAAGAAGGTCTCAACCAAGATGCCATGAGAATCATAGAGATCGATAGTCTTGTGTTGGATGCGAAGGGACAATGCATACAGGAAAACCCTCTTATGTATAAGTACATTCATTCCTTCATACCTAGATAAATAACAGAGTACTTTGCATCAAAAAGTTAAGAAAATACACATTCAAGCCATAACACACATCAGATTGTAGAGAGAAAGGAATTTGTATTTCATTTATTCATTTTAGATACATTCAAATTAAAAACTCATAAAAAAGATCTATGTCATGTGCTCTCATCTCTTTTCTCCATTCATACACAGTTTTCACTCTATTATAGATGCATGCAAGACTTTAGGAAAAAATGGACATGGAAATCTATCTTTTTGTTACATTCGACTCTTTGTTACAGTCATGAATTCTCTCTTACAATGCTTTTCTCTCCCTTTTTCCACTACTCTACTCCACTCTTTTGAGTGAACAAAAGAACAACAAATGTGTTCGCATGCAACCCCAAATATTCTTGGAGCATGGAAATCCTAACTAACTTTCCATCTCATCCATACCTTTTCTCATGATCATTCAGGTAGTTACACTACTTGATTACAAAATATTCTCGAAGATACACTTGTATTCTTGATTCCTTGCACGCAATGAAAAATTGGGTTGGTGTGCGCAATCTTCCTTTGGTGGGTGTTGATGTCGATCCTTCCAGATGTCGCACAATGTATCTTCATGAAAGCCTATGAAATATTGACTTGTGGTGTGTGCACAACTCCCCAAAACCTTGGGTGCCAACATGCCCCCAACAATATTAGTTGGCTTGTCCTTGAGCCAACAATGTCGCTTATGGCTTAACAGAGGTGGTTTATGAAACTGTCGTCATGAGTTCCTGGATGAACTATTGAAATTGGTTGTCAACATTGTTAAAAGTCTCATGTAGCCTTTGTATAAGTTGGACCACCTCGTCTAAAACCTGACTAACCACTTTCCTTGTTGTTGTATCCACATGTGTCTTGTTAGTGGGCTGTCAGCAACCATTATGTCATCCTTTTGAGTTTAAAATGGAATTTAAGCTTTAATATTTTCTAAAACAGGAAAAATATTCATTGGTACAATCAATCATGTCCCACTTTATTATGTTGACTTGTCTATGATGCTTATTTATTATTCTAATTTTGACTACTCTACCCATGCCCTAAGTCTTCTCCTATTGGATAGAAGTGCATGGTTACTATGCACCCCTGCTTTACTCTAAGTACGTCAATCCATCACATACAACCCTAGTGGGCCACGATGCTTCTTTACCTTAATCATGTTTCTTATCCATTTCCATGTTCGATCGTCAATTCTTATGGGTGGTATCAAGATGCCTTGTCACCTATCCAACCCTTGGATTGGTTGGAACTTTATCCTGTGTTGTCCATCTAGAAATTTGATTCTAAAAAAATCACTGGAGGGTTGGGGCTACTTTTTAACGTGCTACATTGGTCACTTGACATACCCATTGTGGATCAGAACATTGCTTAGCAATACAACACTTTTTGTAGGAACACATATGTTCTTGGGGATTCACCATAGGCTGAAATATTTCTCTGATCGACTCCACCACCTGCATCCACTCACGTAGATGTTTGTGGTGTGTTTCCCACTATTGTGCACATATTCCTTCCAATACTATGTCGAGGTCTTGCATTATGTGGATCATGGTAATTTTCTGCATCTATACAAGGAATGCATCTACTGAACATGTTCCATGGAGCTGATGTAGGTGATAGGGTCCTAGTCGAATTTCATGTGTTGTTTTGGTGATCTACGTGCATCTACTTGTGGAAACCTCAGAAGGATTGTTCTTCCATCTCTCCATGGAATCCTCCAAATTTGTATCATATGATAAAACACTTCTCCATATTAGCTCTCGATCTATTGTGGGGTTGAAATAATCTTCTATGCTCCCAATAATATTATAGATGTCCTCAATGATGGAGCTCTATGCATGCTCATTGACCAACTCGTTATATATGTCACCCTCATGTGGATCTAATGACACAATAATGTGGAACGTATGTGTTTCAAAAAAAAATTGATATTTTTTCATATAAAATATTACATTAGTGTCAAATTCCCAATCAATCCCAAGTAGAGTGGGGTAGGGATCTGAATCATCCATGATCTCAATGACTTCAAAGTCTACTCTAGTTTTCACCCCTTTAATATTCACCTCTACTTGTTCCAATTGACCAATGGGATATATATGATATTGATTATCCAACCTGAGTTGAATTGGGAACCACACCAAGTTTCATTTACCCATCAAATTCTAGGATTTCTTTGGTACAATATTCACATCAGAGCCCATGTCCAACATAACTATGTCCATCTCATGACTTTCAAGTTTAGATATCATCTTGACCTCTCTTCCCATGTGGTTATGTTTTCTCACTTGGAGCACATCCCTTTCTGAAAGAAAGGTAGATATAGCTACAATAGTCTTTTCTTCCCCCATCAACATATGTGTTAACTTCTTTGCATCCTCGGGATCACTTAATATTTTCATAAAATAGCGCAAGAAGTTACTTGCTTGATCCTCTGCATGCATTCCTTCATTTCCTTTTGTTTGACCCACTACATCTCTTCATGTCTGTGGGATTCCTCCAGTGACCTCTATGTTTCCCATTATATTTCCTTGCACACACAAGCTTCCTCCAAGTACTTCTATGTTGGATGATGTAACTCTTCGCAGACACGTTCCTCCTCTAGTGATCTTTGTGTGGCTCACTACAACTCTTCACACACTCGGGCTTCCTCTAGTGACCTTTGCATTGTGCAATGTAACTCATCGTGTTCTCTATCCTCATATAGAGCCCTTTGTGCATATCGTATGAATTTCTTTTACCGAGGAACATCAAACTTGGGGGCTGCCTATGTCAATTTTTTGATCTTCCCTTCGATGTTTTGACCCAAGATTTCTCCATGCTCTAAGTCCATTCCTATCCTAATGCCTCCTTGTGTTACTACTCAAACATCTACCTCTGCCTTTGGTTTATGATCTCTACATGGATTTGTCATCACCATATTGTAGTGTGTCTTATTTTCTTCCCACTTTGCCAACAAATTTGGGCAATCTTATATGGCATGCTCATTACTATAGCACTATCCACAAAGTGTGTGAAACTTATTACAAAATCCTAATACATGGCCTACTTCTCCACAATTAAAGTAGGTGGGGGTATTTCCTCCACCACCTACGTACCCTCTTCCTCTTCCTCATCCATATATTCCTCTCAGAGCTCCTTGATATCCTCCTTGATCCTCGCCTCCGTGGTCACAACCTTTATGTTCCTATTGGACATAGAAGATGTCTGCAGTGAGCTCCTGCATCAGCTGAGGTGAGTGGAATTTTTTCACATCATGCCTCATGGACTTATAAAATTCACAAAAAGGAGTGTGCCTGGTCTTTTAGTATTTCTGTAGGGTGGGGAAACAGGGAGGTATGTGTCCCCATTGCTAGAAAATATCGCACCACTCAATATGTGGCCTCGTTTGAAATGAATTTGGCATACCCATGACCATATAGCTCCCCAACATAGGGCATACATTCTGACGGTGACCTTCTATGTGGCACATAGTACACTAGATATGATCATGCACCACCTTATCCTTTGCCATGTATTGTAGTTGCATGGTAAGTTTGGCGAGTTGAGATTGTACATGTGCCATCCCTACTGATGTATCACCACCTCTTGGTGTAGCTTCCAGGTGCATTGCAATATCCATACATCTTCTTGATTTGTCACCTTGTTATAGGTGAGGGGGACTTGGATGTGTGGCAGGAATATAGAAATGAACCACTCTCTATGTTGGATTTATTGTAATTTTAATGTTAGTCGATCTAACAAAACTTTTAACTGATGCTAATAATCCCATATAGAATCTCTCACTAACTACTTGATCTCCTTTACTTTAGTGATGCACTTTGAATTTGACTTAGGTTGTTGAATCTCCCTGAGCAGATATCTCTTAATCTCCATCAGGGACCTAGCTTTTCCCGTTAGCGTAGTCACCTTGTACTTCATATACCACATCAAATCTATGTCTCTAAAAGTGGTCTCCAACTGTGCAATTTTAGATGCTTCATTTGTGATATTCTTCACAAACTATATAGCTTCACATGTAAATCAATGTTTCTCTACATCGTCTCTACATGTCCCATGGAACATGGGAAACTTCAAACTTGTGTCTTGATTCACCATACTCAACCTAGTGTTGTGTCTTATCAATTGAATATTAGTTGTTGGTGATACATATATTGATACCAAAAATCTTCCTTGTGAGGTATTGTTGACTTCGACCTCTTCTTCACTCATATCTTTATGATTCTTCTCCTCTTTATTCTTCTACTCTTATCTCTGCACTTTCTTCATTTATTTGAATTCTTTCTTCTTGATTACAAATTCATAAGGGGGGTGGTTCAAAGAGTGGGTTCCTCCATCTTCTTTCATCATCTCTGATAAGGGTTCCCAATGAGCTTCCTACCTATAGTCTCATAAGTCCATTCATAATAGTTAAATCCTCTTCCCCTTCTATGAGGGTTCTATCATCATCTCCTACCACATTAGTGATACTACTATGTACCTCATCTTATTCTAATGTGACTACATCTTTCAATAGCAAAGTGGATCTAACTTCACCTTATCTGAACCTACTACCACTACTTTTGGTATCCTCACTTGATACCCTTCTCCTAACGCTGCACATCTTTGACAACCTATCTCCTTCCATGCTTCTCTCTGGCACATAACTATCTCACACACATCCTTCTAGTGTGGTCTCCTTTCTCTTTGTTCTAGGTCCAACCCCTTATCCTTCACCCCTAGCTATTTTATTTCCACTCTATTCAAATTTCCTCCCCGGCTTAACTCTTCTTGCATATCTCTCGACTTTTTTCTCTTCTTCTCTTATGGGTCCATTCTTTTCTCACCTAATTTTATCATCTTATAGATCCCTCCGACTAGATCCACTTTCTCTCTATTTTCTCCCTTTTTTTATATCCCCCCCGCTCAAAGGGGTTCTTCTTGGACATCCTATCAGGCTCCATACACATCAACCCTTTCTCCATAAACTACATCTTGATCCACAGGGGGATCTCCTCCAACAGTATTTTTCTAGGACATGTTGATGTTTGAACAACATCAGGAAGATGTTCTTCCATATATATATATATATAATATGACATGACATTTATAATACAAAGTAT
>SNQJ01S0008888.1:189385-205908 GCA_010110895.2 Picea sitchensis | reverse complement strand
AACTATGTTGATGTTTTGGTAGTAACATGAGGTATTCCCTCTTGGACAACCTTTCTTCGAGAATAAGAAGATTCCATAAGCCAAAGGAAGACCATTGAACAATTGAAGAACACCCAAGAAGAGAAGTCGGCCCCACTAGAAAATAAGAAAGGAAAATTAGATTTTCTAGGATGAAAAGTCGACCCCAGTAAAATGACTTAATGAATATAAATAGGGGTGATGCCTTCCTCATTTGAAGACACTCTCAAAGCTCACTCGGCAAGAAAAAGGATGCACAAGTTTGAGGCAACCCTAGGAGACATTGCAATTGGGATTCTTGGTGCTTTTGGTGATTTCTCTGGTGCGCTATCTCTAGGAGAAGTGTGCTAGCTTTGTGTGGTGTTGCAATTGTCTATCCTTGCTAGGGTTTGACAAGATGAGATAAGTTCATGTTGTCAGGATTTCTTCATTATCAGTATTTTGTGCTTGTGAATAAGAGCTTGTTCATGGTTGGATTGTATTATTAGATAGAATCTCTCTAAGAAAGTTTGGTTAGATTTTTCCCCGGATTTGGGGTTTTCCCAGCATAAATCTTTGTGTATTCTTGTACTTGTCTATCTTCTCATATTTTAAGTATATAGCTATTGAATGTAAAAGAAAATCTAAATACTCTGATAAATCTACTACTACTAATTTAAAGAAAATCTAACAAACTCTTTGAAATTTATATAATTGAATATTCTAATTGTCAAATTTGTGATTGGTTCTTGTTAATTTTAATATTTGAGAATTATCAATGTTGAAAAAAATATTCCCCTTTAACATTTATTCATATAGTTAACATCATTCATTCATATAGTTAAATGAGATTAAAAAAACACAAATATCAAAAACAAAAACTATGCCCCTTTCATTCATTCATAGGGTTAAAATGAGATGGTTGTTTAAAATTTGGTCACTCCTAATTAAAAGTCATGTAGAGTTATTTTTAGGAAAATTGGACTATTCCAAATAGTTAAATTCTATGCAATAAAAAAAGAATTCAAATGGCATACAAACCTTTAAATGTGTGTGGGGAGTATGCCCATGTAGTTAGGTTGTCGTATTAAAACGCGGTGCTTAATGATGGCTCATGCTGTTCCTAGCCAAGATAGTAAAGCCAAATCAGCTACCAAAGGTTAATTTTAATGTTATATAATGACGTCAGATTAATGGTAAAAGATAATGTCGACGAAAGCCGAGGAAGCTTCTCAAGCCAGTGATTGAATGGTTGTTGGCCTAAGAAAGTCAATGTTAACCAATGAATCTTGATCCGTCAATACATAAAAATCATAATTACAAGTTGATTTTGACCATCCTCCTTTATGCTGGACAATGCTAAGCAAGATTAGCTGGATTTCAATTATTCAAAGAAAAGTAGCATACTTAAGCGATGCAGAAGCTAATGACAATGAATCAATTGTTCTTTTAATGGCAGTCTATGAAAAAGAGATATGCATCCAGTAAAGCTATCAAAGATTGGGAAGGCTCATAATTCCCCCAAAAATTCACCTTAAATATGGTCATAAAAAAAAAAAAATTAAGCCCAAACTGTAACTATGAGGCATAAATATCCAATAATACAATCAAACTATAGTAAAATCTCATTCCATGATAAATTTGATACTGCAACACAAAAGTAGAGAGTTGATAGAAATTTATGAGAGCTCTTTGAATTAGAGTACAGAAAACTTATAATATATACAGAATTGTACAACACAGTCAAACTAGCGTGTGAAACCATAGTTAAATACTCTGCCCATTTTTTAGACATATTTATAATCTGGACTGTGGTCATCTTCTGGTTGAAATGTTTGCAATGATGATGACCAGGTTCAAAACCCAAAGGGCTTGTTCCCATGCTAACACAAAAGTAGAGAGTTGATTGAAATATATGAGAGCTCTTTGAATTAGAGTACAAAAAGCTTATAATATATACAGAATTGTACAACACAGTCAAACTAGTGTGTGAAACCATAGTTAAATACTCTGCCCAATTTTTAGACATATTTATGATCTGGACTGTGGTCATCTTCCGGTTGAAGTGTTTGCAATGATGATGACCAGGTTCAAAACCCAACGTGCTTACTCCCATGCTAACACAGGCTTCAAAGAAGATGATTCCAAGTGCAAATCCTGATCAACTTTTATGGAATATATACCCCTGCCTGTTAAGAGAATCCTGTATGGACCTCTGTACTCTCTCCAAAAAAAAAAGGGATTTATTTACAAACAAACATCGACTGAACTACAGGCCCCTTCCGGTGGTGAAAATGAAGATCACTCAAGCCTTATGTCCGATCTTTGTTGGAGCAATAAAACAACTCAATGGATATGGATGGAAAGTGCAATGCACCACTTGCCTTGGACTAGACCGCAGACACTTAGACTAAGCACATGCATAGCAACAACTCCTTTCTAAGTAAGACTAGGTAAAATCTATGTCAAGTGAACAGGTATACTTTGAAATGGAAGAAGGTTCCATGTTTGCATGCCAAAGTAATGGAGATTGCTGCTGTCTAACAAGGGATGCTGATCATACTGTAAGGGTGCAAAGGCCAACAACAACCACTTAGAATAAGCACATGCATAACAACAACTCCTTTCTAAGTAAGACTAAGTAAAATCTATATCAAGTGAACTGGTATACCCCTGAGTGGATGTGGATGAGGCCAGGTGTAAGGCCTCGATGATTTTGACAGCATAGATACACCTCTCATTATGCAGTAGCTTAGCCAAAGGGACCACCATAAGTTTCCATAAGTAGTATTTCCCTCCCAAAAAAAGAATCATACAAGCTAGAAGAAACATTGGAAAGGAAAAGTGAAAATGAACCATACAAGCCTTATTGCAATTGCTACATAATCCACATATGTAAATGAGGAGCCAATGTATAATGAATCTTGGAAAATCTTCCACATAGCTTGTGAGGTATCATTTGCAACTCCAAGCTATTATACCATGTATGTATACATTTTCTTTTGTAATAAAACTTATTCAAGATCTTGACTCTTTGATGCCTCTCTTCATTGTTCTGTTCGCATTGCTACCAACACCTTATGAGGCAGACATGAGACAAGTATGCTTAACTTATATAACCCTGTTCCTATCAAGAATCTTAACTGTCTCTTAAACCTGACCTTATTCCAGAATCCAGATCAACAAATGCAAGTAGAATTGCAGGGCATTTCCATGCACTGTAGTGTTATAGTCTAATAGTATCAGCATAACCAAAAAATAACTTTACAGATTTTACAACTTGGCTAATTTTGTACTTATATGTCCTTGCCCACTATTTTCCATCTAGTAATTCTATCTCTTAATGCGGAAATGTCTCCTATCTCTTAATGCGGAAATGTCTCTAACATCTATTCATGTGGAAAATGTCTCCAACATCCAGTTTCTCCAGCATTTATTATTTGAACCTCTTATTTGATGTTAAAAACTAAACCTTCACAGTGAGCCATACAAGTTCGAGACCATAAGCAGGATAGATGAATCTTGAAAATAAGAATGTTTAAGGAGCCTTCAGAAAACAAATATTTTGAAAAGGGTTAATACATTGCAATAAGAAAAGGAATTGTTTTTATAGAGATCCATTTTACTGTCACTAATAATATTTTCTATGAAATGCATTCAACCTACCATTTTTTTAACAATTTTGAGGTTATGCCAATGTTCAATCATTATGAAAATTATGTGGCTGCTTTCAATCTCGTAGATTTGTGTTGTTGGAGTGATTTGATTCTTTATTGTAAGTCTCAATGCAAGAAAAGACTGCACCAAGATAAGATAAGATAATTTTATTAATGTCCAACAGATGACCACAAAAGTAGGTCAATGGGACTAAAAGATACATCCAGTGTGAATACAATGTGGGAGTGTGAAAGCAGCTACTAGGTAATGCTGAAAGTAAGATAAAGAAAGTGAAAGAGAAAGTGCAGCCTAGATAAGTGTCTAGCTGAACTAATCACTAACTAAAACCAAACTCAGAAGATGATTTTGAGAACTATTTTTCATGCTTTGCAAGAAAAGGCAAAATTGCCTGGTTGTCAGCTATATTTAAAGAAATGAAAATATTTGAGCAGCATATAAGTTAACGAAAAATGAGCCAATAGTTCTTTCAAGTTTGTTGCTTATGATGAAAACATTCATAAGGGTATCAAAACGTGGACAGGCTCAAAATTTACCAAGAGTTAGCATCTTGAATCTCAACCTTAAATACGGCAATTCCATGAGAAAAATATGGCAAGATCAACAGGTTGAGGCTAAAATGTCTTATGAGAAAAATAAATATCAAATAATACAACAATCAAATTACATAAAAATCCCATTCCATTGCTATTATGCAAAGGTTGACTGAGATTTATGCATGTTCTGAGCTAGAGTACAAAAAGCTGGTAAAATGACCAGTGATTTACAATACATTTGCACCGCTGTAGGAAACCATACTTCAATATCAGTCTCTGCCTATTTTTATAGGCAAATATTTATGAAAAGAACCGGTCAATTGAGCAACATGCCCCCTCCCACAACCCCACAAGTATTTAAAACATTATGAACAGGCATACCATTGAAACCCATACAAAGATCATATAACTTCCTATGCATAACCAACATAGTTATCTATAGTTCTTGTAATTGTTTCTTTCATTATATAGCAAAATGAATTCATTTTGCTTATCACCAAAGTCCTATTCAAAGAAAAGGAAAAGTACAACACACTGCCTTCAATACCGTAGCAGTGGAAGGAACACTAATCTGTAAAGGGAAGAGTTGCTTAATCTGCTTGTCTTCTAGAATAGACTAAATACTTGGTAAATCAATGTGTCACTAACTTGCAGTATCCTTCCAAACCCCAGCCAAACGAGATAAGTCTTTGAATCTTATTACTTCGAGTTAACAACTTGACTCTGCCACCTACAGGAAAAGAACTGGTTAGTTATCATGGTGAAACAGTATATCTATCACAGAACCTTGTTTAAGATAATATTTACTTTAAACCATAAACAAATGCTAAGAAAATGTAAAGGGAAAGAATTATTAAGCTCAGTAAATCATGCAAACCTCGATAGCAGAAAGCTGGCAAGTGGGCTCAATCCTGAATTCTCAGAATGGTCAATATTTGTCTGATTCTTTGCATCTGATGGCTTTCCTGACCCAGGCGTTTGTGCAGTTGATTGAGAGGCGTCCTTTGTAAGAGCACGCTCCGCTAATTCCTGAAGTGCTTTAACAGAAGAATCTTTGGTACTGCATGAAATAACAAAGCTCGAAACTCTCCATAAATTATGAATATAAAAGGAGGTCATCAATATTTATATATAAGCATGAAGACAAATGGCAGACCTTCCCAGTCGTTGAAGTAATCTGCTTACTAAAACTTCACATGCACCAGGAGCTAAACGCTCTAAATCCATCAATGAATCTGCTGCATCTGCTGCTGCACGAAGGGCTGGTCCTTCAGAATGTTCAGCAGCAGTCTGGGCATAGCAAGAAAAATATATAGTTATAAGTGGTGTGAGTACATGCACCCTCTAGTTATAGCCCCCCTACTAACCCAATGCCAAATAAAATAGAGGTGAAACATTATTCAAAAAATGTGTTACAAATGAAAATGTACACAACAAACATCTCCACTCAACTGCCAGATTAATTTGTGCACATCGGCCACAATCAAAACAACTGAGATGAAATAGTATGGCTCGATGCAGCCTGTCTGCTCCTATAGGCTAAGTTGCACTAAGATGGATATGAACACAGATATGAGACTGGGGGATACAGCTACAACAAATTTTCAGAAAAGCTGGATATGATAAGGCAGGAAACAGCATGTGTGTGTGTGATGGCTCAACGCAGCCTGTCTGTTCCTATAGGCTAAGTTGCACAGATGGATATGAACACAGCAAATTTTCAGAAAAGACGGATATGATAAGGTAGGGAAACAGCATATATATATATATATATATATGTGTGTGTGCAAAAAAATCATGAGACATAACAAATTCAGAGCACCATTCATGAATCTTAATTTTGGAAATACCTTTCTACACCATATTCAATGTTCATTATCATGAATATCAAATATGGAAATACCATGAGGCAAACATTGAGGCTCTAAATGGCCCTATAAGATCCAAATATCATCATAGTATAATCAAATCACTAGTATCTGTTTGCACATCTATGTGGCTCATGAGGTGTACTCTGTATGGTCTACTAGGTTTCATTTGCAGAAATCCTAAAAGGGGAAATTATGAAAAAGCTGTTAAGTATGATGAAAGATGAAAAACACCTGAAATTCTACTTTCTACATATGAGGGCTAGTGGAACAGAATCCTCCACCAAACATCCTGAAATGGGGGTCCCACTTAATCTTTTAAATATTAATTTAATGTTGACTTTTACCTTAATATACCTTTACTTATATTATACTTTGATGAACTTTAAGAATTAAGATTGCTTTTTGATTGAATGTTGTAAAATTTGAAGTATCAATCTGCTTTGTTCATCCACCCCGTGCTTTCATTTGTATCCCTGCCATTAAATCTCCACATTGTGATTTTAATCCTTGGATGACCGAATGGGAGCAGATTGGGGGGGAAATACATATTAGGCAGGTTCTGATTATGTGACAGATTAGTAGGTGGGTTTTAACTTTTGATTATGTGGTGGCATAGTGGATGGATTCTAAGATGAGATTGGTTGAGCAGAGAAACTTTGGATCATGGTTTTTTAAATTGCTTAGACCAACAGCCAAATTTTTCATCTCATTCTCAAGATTGTCTAATCTTTTAATGTCTTCACTCTGGTTCTCGTTGATTTCTTCAAGTAATTTATTCAATGGAGAAATTAATTCTAAATTTGTCACTGTTTTAGTTTCCCGCTCTGATTTTGACATCTCTAACTCAGAATAGCTGAAATATCTTTTTAACCCTTTCACTTTATGAATTTAAACTTAACCTTTTATCCCTTGGATATCCTTGATTCAAAATTTAATTATATTTCCCCCAACTTGATTTTTTATATACAAGGACGAATTGGAATAAATTGATTAAGGAATGTGCCTTGACTCCTGACACGGCATGACTTTTACTTGATAATTCTCACTGACTTACTCTTCCTTCAATTAATGGGGGAGAAACTAACAAGAGGGTGATGAAGGGCTGTAATTTTTCATGACTGTTCCTGGCTGCAATTCCCCATGAATCCACGATTGACAATTAAATTGTGGTTTCGACCCTTATCTCATATTTCCACTATGGTCCACCAAGGCAAAGAAGAGGACACGATGGTTGCGAATGGAGCACACGACAATTATAGGGCTCAAGCAACTGATCTTGCCACGACTAGAACTACAGCTGAAGAGAAGAAGATTCGCCATGGGAGACTCTGTGGGGGATGGTAAATAGCAGATGGTAAAAGTAGATAATAGCAGCTATAATGGATGAGTGATTGGATGGGGCAAGAATGGCTGTTGGAGATCTCTTGAAGCAAGCCCACAAATAAAACTTACCATGAAATTGGCCCACAATGGTCTCTGATACCAATGTAATAAGCACAATTGGTGCTATTACAAAATGAACACAAAGATATATATATATATATATATATATATTGAATAAATGATTGATTGCAATCCTTCGTGATGGCATAGATATAAACATTGACTAGTCACAAGTCTGAAGGGGTGTGACCCATGGTGCTTTTATTATTTATTATTATCATGTTAGAAAGGCTAACAAGCTGTCTACCAAAGAGAAGCAAGGACTAGTAGTGAAAAAGGAATAGGGGTGTGGCATTGTTTAAACGATTCAATGTGAGGATGGGATTCACCAAGAGATGAATGAAATCAACAGTAGTGAGAAAAGAATAATGTAGTGTTGCATAAATGACTTAGTGCAACAATGAAGTCCTCCAAAAGAAGCAAGAAATCCATAGAAAAGAAAAAATAATAAAATGGCACAGCACAAATAACTCGTGCAATTATGGGAATGCTATAACAGATAAAAAAGAGTAAAGTGATGCTGGACACCTGACACGGTGTGGCAAAGGGATCTACCAATATATGTAAACAAGCAACAGTGAACATGGAAGTGTAATACAGCACTACAGAAATGGTTCAGCACAATGCTAGAACACTCCTCCACAATTCATAGTAGAGTGAGACTGTAGTACCCCTATTTTGGCTTGTTTACATGGTAGACAATTTTGATTGTTTCATAGTACTTTTTGATCACTGGAACATGACTCCATGAGGAACGTGATATGACTCCGGTTGTCCATATTTGACATAGTTTGATGATTGAGCTTCCATATATATTATTATGGACATTGCTAATATTGTTGCATTTATTATGTAATGCACTTTATGGTTGTTTTATGTGCATCAGTACACCAGTTGCAAGTCACCAACCCTAGCCAAGGATCAACATAGTTGGGAGCCCTCATAGCAGAGGAAATATACGTGTTACATGTGATCACACTTGATTCATTACTTATGTTTGATATGGTGACTAACCCTGACTTCTAGTCAATATTGCCAGGGTGATTGTACATTAATGACCCCTTAAGATGTTGTGCAATGACTGAATCCTTCATTGGTTGAGCAAAATTAGGCTTAGGGTGTCTTTTGGAATTAATGGGTGGTGGGAAAATTGTGCAAACACCTATTCTTTCCTAAGTTTCTTTTAATTATACTAAGCACCTTTATATAAGCTCTCAATTCATAATATAACCTTAGCTTGGGTGGGTGAATCCCGATTCCCAACAATAATTAGACCCTTTGAACTAGACCTGGGTTCCCCATAGGACCATTCTCTTGTTGAGAATGAGGGGTCATATGCAAGCCTATTGATAATTTTACATCCCCTAGTTCTTGGGATTGGGGATGGATTCATCCCACATAGTTAGTGTTATGCTGTTAGTGAGATTTTATACCATAAGTCTTCCTATTTGATAGGAGTCCCTCTAGGAGTTAGGTTGCCTATTTTTGTTGATTGTTGAGTTGAGCTTTGTGAGAATTCTTGTGGGAGTAGTTGGGTAGAGTTAGATTGCTGTTATCATCAGCCTAGATTGAGCTAGGAGTGACTTGAGTTGTTCTTAATCACTATTGTTGGTTGAGTTGGCCTATATATGTTAGTCCACCCTACTAAGAGGGTTGGACATTGTCTTTCTATAATTATGCTCGTGTGCAAGAAGGGCCCCGGTGGTTGGAATGATTAACTGAGAAACAATAGCCATGAAAGATTGCAAGCCAAGATTAGTACACCATTGGGAGAGTGAACTCCCTCATTCTTGGCAAATGAGAATAGGTGTTTTGGCCTGGTTTGGGTGAGCTTTTCCTCAGATAGGCTAGCTCATAGTTATGTTGTGAATCCAAGCACATGGGTGAGTTTGGAGACAAGCTCTATGGTCAGGTTGGAGTAGCTGTATTTGGGTGTGGTTTGGTCTTGTCCATTTCCCCTTCAAATTCCAAATAAGTGACTATCTCTATTGGATTATTATTTGATTTGATCCATCACTGTTAATAATGTATGTTGTTCACTAGAATGGCTCATGTTTTCTTTGATGAATCTATTTGTACAATTGTTGTGTGAATTGAGTAGATTAAATTAAAAAATGACATTAAATTAAAAAGTGAGGACCGAATTTGAATAAGTGGGAAAATTTTAATAAATTGAATGATACAAATAGGATATTTTATCCAAGGCCCCATAAACACATCTACATTGAGGGAAATTTGTCTGAAGACCCAAAATAGTATATAATTATTCAGGTTGGAAATACAAGTTTTAATAACTTGTTCAATCTACCTAGTACAGACTACATGCTTCCAATGCCAATGTCCTGAACACAAGATCACACATTATGTGTTGTTTGCTAAACACTTCGACTCAAACTTAAACCCCGAGCTCCTCAAGCTCCTCCTACCAATGAGGACGGTTGGGTTGTTGTAGGCAAAAAGCCTCAAATTCAGGCTCGCCTAAACTTCCCCAATAAATTTATAAAAGAAATGACCCATCAAACGTATGGTTCACATAGACCAATTCTCACAGCCAAGGAAAAAGCTTTGAAGAGATTAAGGCACTGAGAGACTATATATCGTTTTCTAAACACTCCAACTCAAACATAGACCCCAAGCTCTTCCTACCAATTGTCATGCCCCATTATTATTATTAAATATAAATAATAATAATATCAAGAATATAATAATTCCCTAAAACAGTCATTATAAATACTTATTGGAATAAATGATAACAAAGAATTATATAATAATTATCCTAAAGGGGATCATAATACGTATTTATTATGGATATTTGGGTAATTAAAGAGAATGGTAAAATAAGTAACCGTAATTAATGGAGAAACCCTAAAGTACAATAAATAACTAAATAATGGACCCTAGGATTGGGTTCTTCACCACGGATAGACTCTATATAAAGAGAGAAAAGAATGAAAAAATGACATCTCTATTTGGCACATCTCTCCTTGGCTGAAGCTAAAGAGAGGGTAGGCATAAGAGTTCACTAGCATGGTAGTAGATTGAAGGCTCGGGGGTGACCTGCTACTAAAGATTGAGTAGCAAGGTCTACGGTTGGGTGGAGAGTCGTCCAGCACTTTGTGTTGTGGTTGTCACTTCAATAATCGAGGTATGGCTACGTTCCTCAAGTCACCGATTATAGGTAAGATCACCACGGGTAAGTCCTTCCTCTCAGTGCTCCTCTCAATAAGAATTTCAATGAGGATCTAATGGTTAATTGGATTATTTTATGGTAATTTTGTAGATCCGGCTAGTACATGGCTAAATCTTTGATTGCATTATTCTTTAGTAAAATTGGGCCATTACACATTGTATCAGAGCGTAGACTCCAACCCTTGAGGCCTATGGGCCTTCCCAGTTTAAAATAAATAAATAAAAATCATACTTCTTTTACTACAATTCTACAATTCACTGTCACCTTCTTTTCTCTTTTCACACTTGCAAAGAATGTGTCTTCCATGCTTTCTATGGAGAGAGCTATTCCGGCAAAGAACCAACCCTAGAGACTGCAGGATTGAAACTGTAATGCCCTATCTGGGTCGTGCTCTATATAACTCAGATACTCCCATGTTAACTGATCATTCTTCACAACAGGAGCCACTCTATTTACCACTGCTAGTAATTGAAAAGTATTGTAAGTATAGCTGTCATAGTTGTCAATCAGTAATGTTCTCACTAGCTTAAAGTTCAAATCCTTTTCCTTTAATCCAGACTCTTGGCAAGTATCAAAGATGCAGACACTTTGGTCGCATTAGAAACAGTATTTTGACTATGGAATCTTGAGACGTTTGCCAATGAAGTAAGTTTGGATTTACTGAAAGATATCGTTCCACAAAGCAGATGATTTTGGCAAGGTTGGGAGCTACTCTTTAAGCCTGGTGTTTTATAACCAAATTTGGGGAGAAAGAAATGATATTATTGTAAATATATATAGTTTTTCAGAAGAATTATGATTTCTGAGACCGTAAATATTTACCATGCATAGTTATGGATGCTAAGAAGAGGGTTATCATTAGACATATTTGTATACACAAGAGACTGTAATTCTATATAATAGTGAGAATACTCTTGAGGAAACATAAGTTTTGATTTGCCAGGACAGGATGTCTTAATTATTGTGGGAGATATTGATGTCTTTGCTTAGTCTATGTATCGACATGGGAGCCTCGAGTGGTTAGAATTTGGCAATCCACTATTCAACTATATTGGACCATGCCCTGCCAAGAGAAAAAAGTTAAAACATTTTTCTTGGTCATGTCACTACTTTGAGAAATGTTCACCGGCAGCCTACCACCGGTATATTTTTTTTTCATGGCATTGTCAATAAATTTTGTCATGCCATAATTAGGGCCATTGATGAGCTTCTTCTCAGCCAAGATATGTCATCATCGTGCTTTGCTGTATCGTTAATTAATTGGTGGCGTTGAATGAAAAATCACGAACAAGAGTTACAGTAAATCCCGACCAGAAGTCATTAAAGGATTCATCTGTTCATTGAAAAACCTAGGGCTCTTCAACTGGACTTCGGCAAAAAGTTTTATAAGCCGGCGTGAGTTCACATATTGGCCTGGGAAAGGTCCCGAAAAAGGACCAAAACTCATCAAAGACTTAGTTAAGACCTCGCCCCTATAGTCTCTCGGCGAATAAACAAAACTCAGTTTGAAAGTAGACCTGGCAGTGTACCGGCGAATATTTAACACTCGATTTTATTGAATTTGGGAAATAGGCCGGAAGTGTTTCGGGTCAATTACCAAACACAAAATTGTTGGCTTTTGTAACGTGAAGAGGACGAAAGGAGATTTCAAACGAGTCATTGCATGGTGAACTTTGACGTGAATACATCCATGTTTATAATCACGTAAGTACAACGTGCCTCTTTAGCGAGAAAGTCCAACTTTGCGTTCCCATGCAGGTATGTGTTGGAATTGGATTCTTAATTGAGCAATGTGCATAAGCATTTTTAATCAAACTATGTGTCCCTTTTAAAATGTTGTTTTGACCAAATCGTATTCTGTCAGGCTCATCGTGCATGTATATTATATAGGTTTTTAAGACACTAACTGAAATCAACATAATTAAATTGGAATTGTAAGATTTCAATATGTGAGGATACTCAAGTGACAACAAAGCACTTAATACCAAACATTTGGCGAAGTTATCGATTCTTATTGAAACACAATTTTGAATTAGTTAGTTATCCAAAACAAGATTCACCATTTTCTGCCATTCATTCCAAGTATGGGAAATCCTGTGTAGTCTCCTGAGCGCTAATACTCTGTGATGATCCCTATAGTGTGAAGAAATCCAAAGGCTTCTTGCATAAAATAGATGACGTGCTGCAACACATGTGAATTTGCGTCAAGAACTCGTTGTTGATTAGGATAAATTACACCATCTCAATCAGAGTGTGGGCAATGTACAAGTTGACAAAGAAGGGTGACTGAAGCAAACGATTATATGAATAAGACAACCAACGATATATGACCACCAGAGAACTAAATGACCATAGAGGCAAAGTAGCAGTGTTTCATCGAGCAGAAATTGTCTTGAGAGAGATTTGTCAAGAAGAAAATTGTTTTCACGAGTAAAAGTCCATCAAGTAAGCCCTTGTAAGCAGAAAGCATAGATTTTGAAGTACCCTCTATAATAAGTCACCCGGTTCAAGTTCATATTTAAATTTGGCAACGACGAAGTTTGGACAGTGCAGAGAAATAGATCAAATTTGCCAATAAGTTCAGAAGAGAGAATTAAGCATGTGGAATTGAATTTCAGATTCAAAGTTATCTTCTTCTTTTTTTTATCAAAAGAAAAGAAGATATATATGCATACTGATATATCAGTGTCTGCGTAAAAGAATTCCCAATACTTCCATTGTCCATAGTCCAAACCAAAATTGCAACTGTACTTAATGTCGTTGTACGCAATTCCTTACATGTGCTGAGCTTTTTAACAGATGTAATAAAATAAAGAAGGCATTCATGCTATATTTTAGAGCATTCAAAAGTTAAAACAGAGGAGAAGAAATCTGTCGTAGTCTATGCTTTCTCGTTTTAGTCAATGAATTGAAGGCTTTTGACTCTAAGTTCACTCAGCTTATCAGAGCCCTTTTCAAAAAGCTAGCCATTAACTTTTTGTATTTTAGCATTTGTGTTTTTTAATAAAAAGTTGTTTTGTAAATATATATATAAATGTCAATACTTATATATGTAGTTGTTAGAATAAATAACTAATTTATTATTGCACTTATATATGAAATATTGATAATGTAGCATTTATGGGACGGAAATAATAAATAAGAAAGTGAAATGAAATAAAGAAACATGGATAGATTATAAGTATAGTAATGGTGGATTAAATAAAATAAATTATAAAGAAAAGTAATTGTTTTAATGAAGTCTTATAAATTATAATAGTGTATGGTTATAAACTATAATATTGTGTGATTAAAAATAAACAAATCAAAAGTTGCATGTTAGCATGGTTAAGATGTAGGTTTACTGGGCTTATTCTCTATTGGTATTGGTCTTATTCTGTATTGATGATGATGATTAATATTCATTGAGACCAATTGAACTATCACACCTTAAGAAGGTAAGAGATTAATTCAAATTTTTTAAAATTGTATTTTTATAAGCATTCCAAGATCACCATAGTTTTGATAACTTAAGAGGTTAGGAAGGTCGGTAATCTGGAGGATATTTTTAAATTGGGATCTAATATGGGTATAGGCAAGGCAATCCAAGAGGAAGTGTTTTTCATCTTCTACTTGCTTAGTGTCATAAAGGTGACATATTCTTTCATCCCATGGTGTTTTGGGAGTTGTCCAGCACCAAGTTTCACTATGTAGCTCGTGAGAGTTTGTTCTTATTTTAGCAATGTGATTTTCTTCTTTGCACTTTCCAAAACTAAGAGGTAATTTTGATCTTTTGAATTAGGGTTGACCACCTCCTTGTAGTATCTTAATTTCCTTTTATCCACTAACTCTTTATCACACCACATATTCTCTGTAAATTTAGAAGTGATAATATTTGTAATATTATCGATATTCTACATGATGGCTTCTTGTAGTCCTCAAAGATTTGGCCAAGATTTGGCATCTTTATGCCATCCCCGCTTGAGTAGCTAGTGGTTTTGCCTAGAGTTTGAAGCAATTTTGAGGAGTCTCTTGTCAACCATGTTGTTTATCTTGTTCTTGTACGTTAGGTATCTAATCATAGCAATGCTCTATGAGGATAGGATAGGGTGAAAGATTTTCTTCTATGAGGATAGGATAGGGTGTATTTCCCTTAATTTTGAGATTATAAGTTATAAAATTATTTTGCATCTGTTCTTTCTCCAAGATTCTCTAGAGATAAAAACCCCAAACTTCACATCCATATAAGATAACTAGAGTGATGAGAGTGTGAAAGAGGTTTTTTTATCCCAAAGCCAAAGCTCTATTGATTTACAATTGTTTTCGAGTCCATAATAAGCTTTCCACCCTCCATTTATCCTTTTTTCAACGCTATAGTTCCAATTGAGCTTGTGGTGGATATCAATTCCAAGATACTTGTATGAAGGCACTTCCTCCAAGCTATCGTTGTCATAAACAAATTTATCGTAGGCGGTCCTTTTGGATTTAATAATCATAACCTTTGTTTTGTCAGTGTTCACAGTCATGCCCATGCTATAGCAGAAGTCCTTGAGAGTTATTAGTTGCTTACCTAGGTCATAGGCACTGTTGACCACCTATTCAACTAGGGGGTCAACTCCATATACCATGAAGATATGCACCGGATGGTGCTACCAAGTTAAAGACTTGTTGGTTCTACAAGGCAGTTTTGGCCTTCAGCGTTTTGTTGTAATTGGAATTTTCGCTCCCCTACGTGGGATAATAATGTAATAGTTCTGTTATCCCCTACTTTCAAGGATAACTAGGAGATCATCTCTCAAGGCCCACGAATCCTAAACATGGAGTACCGAGAGCAAGATTGACTTCAGCATGGCCCTAGAGGGCCCACCTTTTCTCTCTTCCAGCATCTGTATCCTGTCAGCAGCAGTAGCAGCCTCCACCACCATCGGCTTGGTCTTGTGTCAGAGAGGATTCTTGCTTCATGAGGTAATTAGTTCAGGTATCATGGTATGTGTCACTTTGATCATCAAAACCTTTGAATGTATGCATTTGATTCCTTTTATTTCTAACAATTGCTTGGATCTTACACTTGCCCACTTGACCATGCTTTGGGGATTGACAGGGTGTCTTAGTAACCCTGTGTCTGTTGGTTTTGGTTAACCACTGGGGTTGTCTCTGAGAAGCCATCGTCCATTCCCTTCACAGTTTCACTTTTCCATCTTATTTCCCGCTCACCTGTCCCATTCCACTTTTCCGGGCACTGGGTTGACCTCTTTTAGGATTGTACCTTACCTAGTGGGAAGAAGGGGCTAAAGGCCCAGAAGGTAAACGCAAGCTGATAAAAGATAAAAGCCTAAGAATAAAACCTCGAGATGCTTCGCCCAGGGATCCCCGAGAAAGCAATAAAAGGCTTCTCAACAAGAAACAAGAGGGACCCTAAAAAATAATAAAACAAGACCTAACTAGAGGATAAGGGGTCTCATCACGAGCCAGTCTATTATGTCCATGGGTACCTAGCAGTATGACATTGCCATCAACTTGTTACCATGCCAGGACAGTGACCTATGGTTGCATGGCCAGGGGAAAGGGGGTCTCATCACGAGCCAGCCTTCTCATGTCTATGAAAGTACTTGTGGGTAACATTGTCACCACTAGTCACCACGCCATGTCAGTGTCCCCTGATTATCTCTTGAGCAAAAAAGAAAGGAAAAAGCAATAAAAAATGAAATAACTGAAAGAATAAAAGGCATGAATGGGCTTGGAAAGAATTGCATCCATGACAGGTACAGCTCGCCTTCTACAAAGGCACCCACGGGTAACATCTTGCATCCTTGGCCTTCATTGCACCCACCT
>SNQJ01S0008888.1:169289-179376 GCA_010110895.2 Picea sitchensis | reverse complement strand
CCCTAATTCATTGTTGACTTCCAAAACCCTAAATCACTGTTGAAACCCTAATTCATTGTTGACTTCTATTTTTAGCTCATAATGACTTAAAAGCGCTTTTAACCCTTTTTAGCTCAATGTCACTTTCCGAATATAACACCTGTTACTGGAGTGACCTCTAGTAACCTTGTTTACCCCTCTTTGGCCCTAACTATAGTCTAACGAGGCGGTTTAGACCATTAAGCCTCCTCTTTGGAGCTCCTATTTGGAAAGGGACGTTACAACCTTGCTCTGAGGACGTTGCTTCTCAAGAGGGGAAGAAAGGTGACATAGTGAATTGTAGAATTGTAGTAAAAGAAGTATGATTTTTCTTATTCAAAGACTATAAAAGACATTTAAGCAATTTTGTTGAAAAAGAGAAAGGGAAAATGATAGTTATAATCTATTGATAAAGGGATCATAAACTATTTATTGCTTTGCTTGTTGGAAAGGTGTATAGATATCACGAGGCATATGACGCACAAAATGTAGTGGTTTTCCTCAAGGAATGACAATGAAAGCTAAGCAAAGACAATTGCTTTAGGAGATCACAAGCTAGATATGGTTATAGGCCAAGGAACAATTCCAATTATGATTCATAATGGAGATGTCAAAAACAAAATCTTTGTGATGTGTTATATACAACAGACTTAAAGAACCTTTATTTAGTAAGTCAATGGAAATTTCCACCATGGTTATTGACCAGTTATGAGACACTGCCAAGGACCTCATCAAGCATGTAGTCCCAAATAGGTTGAACATCTGGAAAGGATGTCCCTTTCTCAAGATTTAGAATTCGAAGAATTGGTCACTAACATTGGTTATTTACCTCGGTTATTTAGCTGTAAGAATTCGTAGTTGGATACAAGATTCAATGATGTGACAATGTTGAGATTGATTGTGCTCTTGTTGGCACTATTTTCCTCTTGTTCAGAGTGTCAATTCATGTAATGGCACTATTTTGCTAATATAATCCAATGGATATTCCTTCTGTGTGTATGCTTCCAATTATGTTGCTATGCAGATTGTTGTGCACTTTGGGATCATAGGGTTATAGGTTGTTGTCTTTACTCTAGGGGTTAATGGTTACCTCCACCACACCATCATTCACAATAACGTCAATGTTTGATTGGGACTCTACAATAAATTGAACAGGTAAAGACAATCAATTACATAAATCATGATCCACATGCTTCTAATTGGCAACATAAACAATGGATATTTCATAAGAGGGATAGTTCCTTTGAGATGCTTCCCTTTGCTATCAAGCATGTTTGTTGTGGATATGACCGTTGATGCTTGAGCTTATGAACTTAATGGAAAATGGTCAGATTTCATTTGCATGTGACTGTTTAGAAGGAGTCTTGGCATGATTGAATGACTTTATGCACATATGTCATAAACTAATTAAATGCTTGCACACTCAAAGAAATATGAAATGAATTAAATGGGAAACTTGGCATTTGATAGGGTGATTATACATGTCAACCTTATGGTTGAAAGAAGAGAAAATGAGTGTCAAAAAACAATTGGTATCTTTATAAGTGTCATGTCCCCTCCCTTTTGACCTAACTGGAGGGAGGGCGTAATAGTCTAGGGGGGCTCCCTGTAGGCTATAATCCCAAAAGAAGGGGGACTTGTGGGGTTAAAAGAGATCACCAAAAGAGGGGAATGTTGGTTTGAAGGTGACCGTTGGGAAAAATGGGATAAAGTGACCTTACTTTAGGGACAAGTCACCTAAAAGAAGGGAGCCAAGCAAGGAGAAAAAGTTATATGAGGGAGATACAATTGAGATCATCATGGAATCGTTTTGAATACCTTACTCTTGTCTTTGGAGGCGGTTGCATCAGGTTTTTTGGGGGGTTTTGGCAAAACCCTTGCATAATAGTTGGGTTTCGGTGGGACCCGGTGCTCACCCTAGCTTGACAAGGGGAAGATCTACACAAGATTTTCATTGGAGCTGCATTTCAAAAAATTTGTGGCCAAGATTTTCTATTGTTTGCAAGGACTTAACTTGGAAGGTTTGTTGAGGCTAAATTGAAGGGTTGATCCCCTATTTGAATAGGCCGTAGGATGTTGGCAGTGATTGAGCAAGCTGCCAAGGAAAAGGGAGGCTGTGGTCTGCCCCTGGGGCAGGGTTGTGGGCTAGGAAGGTGCCGCAAAGGCACTTACAGGCCGAAAAGGTGAGTTAGGAGGGCCAAACCCTCATTTGTGCAGGTCGTGGGTTAGCAAGGAGGCTGCGACAGCTAGTAGGGTGACAAGAAAGGCTGCAGTGGTGTCATTCCCTGCTGGACCGTGACCATAACACTGCAATAGAAGCCAATCTGGGGGTGGACAGCTCCCTATGTAAGAGAAAAGAGCATCAAGATAGGGTTTACAGCCAGTATAGCTCGATTAAGCAGCAGATCAACAGCTAGGAGGGCTGGACAACCATATCAGGTTGATTTACATTATTGTTAGGCATCTAGGAGAATATGTATCGCTGTTGTGCAGCCATTAGGAAGTATTATTACAATCCATTCTCTGCATACTTTGTGGTTAATTGCAGCTACTGTTGCAGCCAGTTAGATTGGTTTTTTGGGAGATATTGCCTGCTGTGTTACAACCATTAGTAGATCATTTTATACTATTGTATTTGGGGTTACAAATCAAATTAAGATGCCATGATTATTTGCCTTACTTACATTGTAATAAATGCATGTGAGGTGTTTGACTATATCCCTCGTTTTTAAATCATATGCTAATTGTTTATAAGAAGACATCGTCAGCAAAATGTTTGACAGAATTACACATAGTTGAACCCAATTTCTTGAACAGCCACAGAATAGTACAGCTTAGCCTAGTGGAGGGATTACCATATTCCTATTCAGGATATTACAGTGGTATCAGAGCTGGTGAACTTGCCAGCTTGTGGGCTATCTAGTGGACAAAAATCAGCAGCAGTGGACCGATAGCAAGGACAGCATACAGGGGTTAGAAAGATGAAGACAAAGAAGGAGCTCATGGTTGAAATTAAGTGGGAAATAGCAGTACGCAAGTACATGCCTTACTATCGGGAGTATCTAGCATTGGGTAAAGAGTTTCATGCAACTATGTCTTTGCGAGACTATTGCACCACTGTCAACTATGTCAACTGTCTCATCATAGACCACTGCTTTGAGGACAGTTTCAGTGGAGAGGTAGCACACAACAGCTTGTTTTTGTGCAAGGGTTTCTTCACCAGAGCTTCAGGGAGCAAGGGCGTTTCATTTCAGTGGATTGGACAACATTTGAGAAGGGCGCACCATACTTGGGCGCATCTTTCATTTTGGACTTGTATTGCAGCTTGAGAGAAGTTGCTATTGTATCAGGTTCATTTGTTTCATGTACTTGTTGTATTCCACCTTCTTTACTCCACATATATAGACTGATATTCCAAACTGGTTTTCCTCGAGGGGGTTTTATCCAGGGTCATGTTAACCAAAAATACCTGTCTTCATTTTCGTGTATGCTAGAGTTTAGAAAAGCATTATTTCAACAGTAAAGACCTAGAGGTGTGTTACATATTTTTATGTATGCATGTGCTAACCTGTTGGTGACTAAAAACTACATGCTAGAGCACCTAAAAGCCTATGTAACCTTAACTAAAACAACAGTGAAGTTCCTCATCAATTTGCTGATTTAAAACAGCAGCAAACAAAGAGGTTTGCTGATTTAAAACAGCAGCAAACAAGAGTTTGACAGCAGAAACTTAGAGCCATCTTGAGGTCAAAGACAGACCTAGATGGCAGCCTGTTAGGACCTCAGAAGATCTTCATGGTATCAAAGCCTTTGGTGGCTGATTTTTGTTGATTTTTGGACAGCATTTTGTGGACAGTCCTAGACAGTTTTTGGGCAGATTTTGTGGACAGCCATTGACAGTGTTTAGTGGCAGCTTGTTGGAAGAATTTTAGAGGAGAGTTGTAGGACAGTTGGTGGACATTTGATCAGCCTCTTCTCACACCTACTTGCTAGGAGTGAGGCTGATTTTTTACGACCTCTTTTCACACCTATATTGCTAGGAGTGAGGTTGTTGTTCGATTGCCTCTTTTCACACCTGTGTTGACAAGAGTGAGGCAGCGTTCCTTTGCAATTGCAGCATCAAAGTGAGTGCAGTGAGCAGTCATGTTAGCATCACAGATGCGAGTGGAGGATACGCTAGCCGGAGCTAGCAACTAGTCTCCTTGGAAGGCCAAGATTGTCTTTGTCCTAGAGGACCTGGAACTGTGGGATATAGTTCAGGCTCCTGTTATTGTTCCTCCTGCTACTACTCCCGTCTTGGCAGCAGAGTTCAGGAAGAGGAACAACAAGGCAAAGAAAACTATGTGTGATGCAGTGAGGGATCACATTATACCCCACTTGACTGGTAAAGACTATGCATATGAGATGTGTGCATCCTTGTGCAAGCTTTACTAGAGCTCTAACCAGAACCAAAAGATGGTTTTGTTTGAGTGACTCAGGAGCATTCGTATGCTCAAGACTGAGTCGGTTACTTCTTACCTTGGCAGATTCACTCAGATCAGAGATGAGCTTGTAGTCGTCGGAAAGATAGTAGACCCAGACTCTATGGTGAGGACAGCCTTAAACAGCTTTACCAAACCATGGGGTCCATTTGTTCGAGGCATTGTTGCCCGGGAAATCATGCCTACTTGGGAGAGACTTTGGGATGATTTCGTCCAGGAGGAGATGTGACTCACATCAAAGACATCTAGACAGCAGCACACATTGCAGGGTGATGAGGATCTTGCTCTTTGGACAAAGGGCAAGAAGGTCGGCAAGGGAGCTCGACAGGGTCCCAAGTTTGGGGCCACGCCACAGGGAGAGAGCAGTAGTGGACAGAAGAAAGATATGAGCAAAGTGAAGTGTTTTGCTTGCAAGAAGATGGGGCACTATGCTGGACAGTGTCCCAACAGGAAGAAGAAGAAGGGTGGTACAGAAACTACAGCAGAGGAGGCAGAGTTTCAGACATTGTTTGAGAGGGAGTGTGCCTTCCTCATTTGTTGCACTTCAGTTAAGACGACGCCCAGTATCTAGTACATAGACAACGGGGCTTCGAGCCACATGATTGGTGTGAGGGGGTATTTGACTGATCTCAAAGACACAGAGGTCAGGATGGAGATTGCTCTTGGTGATGACACCTTAGTCAGAGTTTTTGAGCGTGACATAGTTACCTTTCAGAGAGAGGGCATGCCACCTATTTCGTTCAGGGATGTTCTCTACGTCCCTGGGTTGAAGAAGAATTTGACTTCAGTTTCCACACTCCAGGATAGGGGTCTTGAGGTGTCCTTTAGAGGGATAGAGGTCCTCATACACCCTAAGGGGTCATGTCTCACCTCAAGGCAGGTGATTGGAGTGAGGGATGGGAAACTGTTCAGATTGTTTTTTCATCCACTTCATGCTTTGGCAGCGAGTAGCGACAGCAGCAGTTAATTATGTGAGTTATGGCTCAGAGAGGTTGTGACAGGAGTGCCATAGCTCAATTCAGAGCATCTGAATGTGTGCAACGGGTGTGCGCTTGGTAAGTTTACCAAGGCTTCTTTTCCCAGCAGTGACACCAGGTCAGCTGGGGTACTGGATTTAGTACACACAGATGTGTGTGGGCCCATGTCTCGGGCATCCTTGAGTGGTCGTGAGTACTATCTCACATTCATTGATGACTACTCAAGGAAGACCTGGATCTATTTCCTAAAGACCAAGAGTGAGGTCTTCAAGAGGTTCCAAGAGTTCAAAGCTCTTATGGAGAACCAGACAGGAAAGAGGATCAAGGTCTTGTGGTTAGATAACAGAGGTGAGTATTCCTCCAGTCAGTTTGTAGACTTTTGTGCCCATGCTAGGATCAGAAGACAGATGATTGTGCCTTACAACCCCTAGCAGAACAGAGTTGCCAAGGGANTGTGCCCATGCTAGGATCAGAAGACAGATGATTGTGCCTTACAACCCCTAGCAGAACAGAGTTGCCGAGAGGAAGAACAGGGCGATAACAGGTGCAGCGAGATCTATGCTCCATGATCAGAGTTTGCCTCTTTACCTATGGGCAGAGGCGAGTGCTACTGCATTTTACCTGCAGAACAGGAGTCCCCACAGGATTTTGGGGAAGATGACTCCTAAGGAGGCCTTCACTAGTAGGAGGCCCGGTGTCGAGCACATAGGGATTTTTGGGTGCTTGACCTATTCTCATGTCCCCTCAGAGAAGAGGACAAAGCTAGACTCCACAGCCCAGCAGGGGATTTTAGTTGGATACTCAGAGGTCTCCAAAGCCTATCGGATTTACATTCCATCATTGTGGAGAGTGGTGGTGAGCAGAGATGTTAGATTTAAGGAGGGTAGGGCTTTTCATAGATCTCTCAAGTCGAGAGTCAGTGTTGAGGATGATGCAAAGGCACAGATTGATGTCTCAGAGGGAGCACAGCCTCAGGTTTCTGGTATGCCAGTTTCAGAGGTGACAAGGTCACCTTGCACAGCTTCAGGTTCACAGTCATAGGGAGTTCAGGCAGAGGATGCAGAGGCTTCAGAATCTCAGAGTGTTGAGACTAGACCAGAGGCAGATACTCTTGGGCAGGGAGATCTTACTTCTCCTTTGACTACTTCAGGGAAGAGGAAACCGAGATGGTTTCAGGAGACCCTGAAGGAAGCCAAGGAGAACGTAGGAGAGCTCAAGAGACAGTTCGGAGAGAGAAAACCTTCAGAGAGGCTTGGGTCCTATTTGGCTATGGTGACGAGTATCTGAGATACTGAGCCACGGACATTTGCGCAGGCAGTTGACGAGCAGGTTTGACGAGAGGCCATGCTGGAGGAGTATGACTCCATTATGCGCAACGATGTTTGGGAGGTGGTTTTGAGGCCAGTGGGGAAGTCAGTTGTGACTTCCAGGTGGTTGAACAAAACCAAGTATGTTGTAGATGGCAACATAGAGAACCACAAGGCCTGATTTGTGGCGCGAGGATTCTCTCCGATAGAGGGAGTCGACTATGATGAGACATTTGCACCAGTTGCGAGATACACCTCGATCAAGAGTATTATTGCTATAGCGGCGGAAATGGATTGGAGGATACATCAGATGGATGTAAAGACTGCATTTCTCAATGGCTTTATAGAGGAGGAGGTGTACATTGAGCAGCCACAAGGGTTCGAGGTGAGTGAGAGGGAGTCTCACGTGTGCCTTTTGAGAAAGGCACTATATGGTCTGAAGCAAGCTCCCATAGCTTGGTATTCAATTATTGACACATACTTGCTTCAGATGGGTTTTGAGAAGAGCGATGCTAATCCTAACCTCTATTTCATCATTAGAGGTGAGGACATGCTCATTCTCATTCTGTATGTGGATGACTTGTTCATCACAGGCGGAGAGGATCTCATAGTTGAGTGCAATCTGGGACTTGCATCAGAGTTTGAGATGACTAACATCGGGTTGATGCACTATTTTCTGGGTATGGAGGTATGGCAGGAAGAGGGTCACATATTTCTTGGGCAGGGAAAGTATGTTGCAGATATTCTGAGCAGGTTTCAGATAGAGGATTGCAGGCCTATGTCGACACCCATGGTCACCAACTAGAAGAAGCTTAGTGCTTTAGATTCCCAGTTGGTGGATGCTACAGTTTATAGACAGTTGATTGGTTCACTGATGTATCTGGTCAACACTAGACCAGATATTTGTTTTGCGTGAACACTCTTAACCAGCATATGGTAGAGCTAAGGAGTGTTCACATGATTGGGGCAAAACATGTGTTGAAGTACATTGTTGGGTCAGTTGATTATGGTCTGGACTCTCGACTATATCAGAGGTGATGGAGTCAGTTTGGTTGGCTACACAGACTCAAACTGGGCAGGATGTGCTACTAACAGGAAGAGCACCTCAGGATGTTGTTTTGGTTTGGGGTTAGGATGTGTTTCCTGGTTCAGCCGAAAACAAAAGTTAGTTGCTTTGAGTTCCACCGAGGAAACATATATGGCAGCTAGTCAGGCCAGTTGCGAGGCCATTTGGCTTTGTAAGATGTTGGTTGGATTATTTGTTCAGGAGTTTCCACTGACCGTCATACACTGCGATAATCAGAGTTGTATCAAACTCTCTGAGAATCCAGTTTTCCATGACCGGTCGAAGCATATTGAGATCACATATCACTTCATCAGAGCTTGGGTTCAGAGAGGGCCAGTACAGTTACAGTGTATACCGACTCACGAGCAAATTGCAGACATTCTCACCAAGGCCCTGCCAAGGGGCAAACATGTCTACTTCAAAGACAAGATGGGCTTGGTGAGAAACACTTTCCTCAGTAAGGAGGAGTGTTGAGATTTGTGTACCTTGGGAAGTGGTCCCCTTGTGTTTGTGCACCTCTAAACACAAGTGAGAAATACTATGCACTGTGTACCTTGTACTTTATGTCTAATTTCACTTTGACTTAGAAGATTTAAGTCAAAAGTAAAATTTGGCCATTTTAGCCTAAACTGACTTAATTCACTTTGTGGGTGAATTAGGAGACATAAAGTGAACTTAGGGAACTTAACCCAAAGTGGGTTTGTAAGTGAGATTATTATGGGTTGATCTCAACATTTGATTAGAGATGAGATGGGTTGATCTCATCCATCCATCTTTTAGGTTTCCTTATGGAGGTTCAAGAGGGCGCATAGGGCAAGGAGAGGCTCGTTCACTCTTATGTTCACTTGGAGAGTTTGAGAGAGAGCATTGAGGTGAGCATGGAGGCTATGGTTGAGGGAAGCTTGGGCGCCTCCTTTCATGGACGACTCATGGAGGCTTAGGCCCTCTTTATTTTGTGGTTGTGGTTCTTGCTTGGAGGAGGGCGCACTATAGGAGGAGGGTACACAACAGCGTGTTTGTGTGCAAGGGTTTCTTCACCGGAGCTTCAGGGAAGAAGGGCGCTTCATTTCAGTGGATTGGACGACATTTGAGAAAGGCACACCATACTTGGGCGCATCTTTCATCTTGGAATTGTATTGCAGCTTGAGAGAAGATGTTATTGTATCAGGTTCATTTGTTTCATGTACTTGTTGTATTCCACCTTCTTTACTCCACATATATAGACTTATATTCCAAACTGGTTTTCCCCGGAGAAGTTTTATCTAGGGTCATGTTGACCAAAAATATTTGTGTTCATTTTCATGTATGTTAGAGTTTAGAACAACATTATTTCAGCAGTAAAGATCTAGATGTGTGTTACATATTTTATGGTATGCATGTGCTAACTTGTTGGTGACTAAAATTGTTAAGTACCTAAATAGATCTACAAATATAATTACCACAAATACTGAATACACAATAGATCCACAGAGCAATATAAAAGAAACCACACTTTATTATAACAAACCCTTGAGATAGGGAAACAACATACAATGGATCCTATTATGGAAGGGATCCTCTCCTGTTCACTTGCCTTTTCGAGGGGGCATCCTCCTATTTGTTGACATTTTGGTACCTTGGAAACTGGTCCCCATGTGTTTATGAGTCTCTAAACACAAAGGGGGAGACTATTACCCTTGTACTTTACTTTATGATTCTAATTTCACATTGACTTAGGAGATTTAAGTCAAAACTGAAATATGTCACTTAAGTCATAAAGTGACAATTAATTCACAAAGTGGGTGAATTAATAGACATAAAGCAACTAAGGAAAGTGGGTTTCCTTAGTGAGAATTTTGGATTAGATCTCACCCATTCATTAGACTTGGCTAGATTGGACCTAGGCCATTGATCTTTTAAGGCTTGGCCAAAGGAGGCTAAAGGAGGGTATAGTGCATTTATGAGATTCAATTCTTCACTTGTGAGAAGAGGAGAAGAGGAGGAGAGCTAGGGCGCATTTGTCAAGGAGAGGAGGGCGCACTTGTATGAGAGTTTGAGGAGGAAGCTTTGCTTGGGTTGAGCTTGCATGGAGAGGTTATCCATGGAGGTTTAGCTACCATACTTGTGAGGGCGCATACTACAAGGAGAAGAGGCGCATCTAGAGGTGGAGGGCGCTCCTTGTGGTTGGTTCCATCTTGTTGAGGAGAGGATTTCTTGATAGGAGATGGAGGGCGCATAGCAAGGGAGGATTCATTCTTG
>SNQJ01S0008888.1:150418-166114 GCA_010110895.2 Picea sitchensis | reverse complement strand
CCTATGTAACCTTAACTAAAACAGCAGTGAAGTTCCTGGTCAGTTTGTTGATTTAAAACAGCAGCAAACAAGAGTGTGACAGCAGAAACTTAGAGCCATCTTGAGGTCAAAGACAGACCTAGATGGCAGCCCATTAAGACCGCAGAAACTCTTCAATATTTAGCAGATTTCATCATCAGAAATGAGAAACAGGAAGTTGGTTAGAACAAGGACGACTCATTACTGGTCTGACAGTGAGATAAAAGCAGTTTTCTACACAAATATCAGTTCTGTAAAAGGTTATTATTAGCAAGTATTAGTTTTCAGAATTGATAACCACCAGCTCCAGCATGGATACTAAGTACAACTTGACGGTTATCTCCAGCAGTTTGGCACTTGGAAACAGCAATCTACTCATTCATTTGTATGCTACAGTTGGCTGAAGTAAACCTTGTGGTTGCTCTTAATAGATATGTGCGATTCTCCTTGCCAGTCACAGCCACTGCTATCTTGGAAACAGAACATGCAGATTGATTTTCTTTTGGACAATAAGTTGACATGGAAGGTCTGCCATGCAGACTTTGTCAAGTTTAGCATAATGTTTCAATGGGTTTGAGATCACTTTGCAAGGGTTAGTCAGTATTCTTTCTGAGCAGATTGACGCCATGGAATTCTCATCATTCTCCCACATTCTGATCTGACAGATCACTTCCATCATACTACTAGACCTATTGCAGCCTGTCATGTGTTGCCACTAGATGTAATTCGATCTCTTAAATAACATATCGATTGGTTCGACTATGCCTTGTCTCTGGCACTTGGAATCTCTTGGTTGGATAGTTGTTAGCTGTATTGCAGTGGTTTGGTTAGCTTTGAGGCACTTACTTTGATTTCTTAGTCACTTAAGGCGCATATTCTCTTCATTTCATTCATTTTCATACACTGTTATAATTGTCTCAGAAATCTGATCTCAACCACTTGGAATTTAGCTAGAATATATCCTTGCTCTTGACTGCTTACAGGGTTCTGAAGAGCATGTTTTGTGTGCGCTAATCAATTGGATTTTACACAGATTTGTTTGTTTGGCAACAGCATACAACCCTTAGGGACCCTCCCCTGAGACTGGAAAAGCACCAGTCCAAATGGAGAAACATCCAATGGTGACAGGGTTGGTTGTCTAGAGTTGTTATGTAGATCTACCAATGCAGATCCACGTGATAACACTTCCCTAGTTACCAACTACACTAAATAAGCATAAGAAGAAATACACTTACAACGTAAAAACTAGAGCATGTAAACTACCTTATAACCACATCAGACCTTAAGTATGGGCTAAACTTGCTTTCATTTCAAATTAGCACCTGAGACCAATAAACATGAATGTTTCTACGAATGACTCTTTATCCACCTCTTTCAATGCAGGAATTAGCAACAAGGACAATGCAGGGGATGATGCCGCAGCAGCAGATCGAGCACCATCTTCATCATCACTCGCCCGTTTTCCTGTAGGTTTGGATGAGGCCCTTGGAACATCGCAAGGATCACGTGTCTGCCTGTTGAATGACAAAACAATTGTTAATACTATAATTAGCTTCATGCATCAAAGTGAAATCCTTTCTCTGATATTTCATTCAGGCAAAGACCACAGTTCCATAAGGAAGCACTGCAGCAAAGCATTTACATGTCAAGTAAGAGAAAATGCAATCAAGCAAGCAATATATACATATGACTAGTTTTAGTAAAAAGCCTGCAATACCTTGTTGGATCTGTACCAGCTGATCTTTCTGTAATTTTCGACTCAAGTCCATTCATGTGAACCTTGGGCGGAGCATGCCTATCTCTAGGACTTCCCCTTTTGAATCCAGCCAGCAATGCAGCCTTTGCCTGGCAAACAGAAATCTTAACATAAACTAATATCTTATGAAATCATAGAACATATAGTAAGATGAGGAAACAAGACCTTTACCTCTGCAAGGTTAGTTGCACTGTCTTCCTGAGAAATGATGGAAGGCTTTTCTTGATATCCCTGTCTAGATCTTGGAATTCTACTAATATTGTCTGGGTCATCAGACTTCTTCCTCATGATAATTGTGCCACTAGTGGACACATCATCACTAGATATACCACTGCTGAACTGTAGAAATGAGGACAACCCAAATCAAATAGAGCAAGGAAATTGGGAGCAAGAAGAGAGCCCCCTCTGCTTTACTACAATGTGAAACATGTTAGACAAAGGAGCATACCAGAAAGGAAGTTTGATCAGTCAAAACTGAGGCTGTCTGGCCTTCTCTGGGAGAGCGAACAGTCACCATAGTGCCAGAACTGCTAACAGATAATTTCCCCTGGCATATAAAAGTATTCAGCCACGCAAAATGTTACTCTGTAGGCCTATTGTTAACATGGACAATTCCACTTTAACAAATAAAATTATAAGATGCCTTACATCTTCCAAAGAGAAAGCTTCCCTTCGTTCTTGAATTCCAGAAGAACCTTCTGCATGATCAATTTTTACAGATATTTCTTGTGATGCATTGGAAGAGATTGAGAGAGCATGCCAATCATTTACTCGGTCTGATGAAACCCTTGAAACAGTCTGATCAGATGTTCCATCGAACTTTCTTTCTCTATTCCCAGCAAGAAATGGAGGCTTTACTGCACTGCGAACTGTCCCTGTACCAAGGCCTCCAGCAGTACTAAAATCCCAGCTTGCATTTCTTTCACTCTTTCCACGACTACAAAATAATGAAATACGGGATTATTAAATCTCTGAACCTCAGGCAGTCTAAAAGAAATTACTGATAAGACAAGAGTCAAGACTGGCTGACACACCTGAAAAGCAAAGGTTCATCTTCTTTTAGTCCCTTGGGAACTCTCATTTTTTCATTACTACCTTCCAAAAACGTGTGATCCAGTCTCTGTGTCTCTTTGCCTTGCCTAATTTGAACCTTTGGGCGGTCTCTGTGAATTCAGTTAAGTGCATGTGAGATTCAATATTTGCAAGTTGAAATACTTAAGACACAAGACCAAAACAGATCATAGTTCTGGACATACCCTAACTTTATCAAGACTGATAGTATATTAGAATTGGCATTTGGTTACACCATCCTTAAGAGTGTACCAGCCTAAATAAGATAGCACTAACAATATGCAAGCACATAATTCATCCTCATTCTGTGTAGCCCTCTCAGAGCTTCTAGAAACAAATTGTAATTCAAAATCCACATCTTCTGTGCAACCAACAAACTTACCTTATTCTTTCAAGAAGCTTTGGGCTTTTTCTGGCACTCTTGATGAATCGGAGTTTTAAAAGATCTCTTGCACTGGGCCTCTGTTTGAAGAAAATATAAAATAAGCATTGCATGCGAAGAAAAAGTATCAGTGAAATGTTCTTTACAAAGCAGCCAATATCAATACCAAACAAAGAAATTCAATCAAAATATGTTTTCATGTATAGTAAACTTAGTAGTCCTTTCAACATGTTAAGAGTGGTAACAATCAATAAAGTTTTATTAGAAGACATGAGTACTTAAGTCACTTTATATGTTAAATATTTAACTAACGTAATGTTTGGAGTTAGCTGGTTAAACCACCTAATTAATTAAGGGTGCTATAAATACATTACATGTTATAGCACAAGTTGTAGGTTGGGCAAAGCCCGACCCAACCACAAAGCAAGTGCTATAACTTGGGAATCCTGCACCCAATGTCACCTCGATGTAGGTCCCGCACTTCAAGGGTGACTAGGTCACTCTAGGGAGGCGATCCTAGTGACCCTAGGGGGATTCAGATGGAGATGGAGATAAATGGAAGTGAAGCCCCTAGAGGTCAAATCTAAGTGGAGTGAAATATGTGGAATGAAGTCTTGGGAAGGTCCAAAGGTTGCCAAGTATGTTGAGTAACTTGCAAATGATGAAAAACCTACCCAAGACACAAGAAAAGACACTTTGCAATGATGTATGTTAGTATGGATCAGCAAGTTAAGCTTGCTATCCCTAATTTGAAGCAGTAGATGACAGTTTATATCTCTGTTACAAAAATCATGAGTTTTTGGCCAAAAAGATTTTTTCTCAAAAAATCAAGTGATTTTTTGGCAATATTTTGGGGAAAAAAATCGGGAAAAAATCGCGGGTCGATGGAAAAAATCGCCTGTGTAAAAAAGTCCGCGCGTTTAAGGTTCGTGAGGGGGTTTTTTGGTTTTATTTGTGCATTTAGCCAAAGGAGGAGAGCCAAGCCATTCAACCAGCCAACGAAGAGTTTGCCATTGGGATTTTGTGGATTCAAGGGTCAGATTTGTGGATTTGGCATTGGAATTTTTAGTCCATTTCACAGTTTTTGCATTTGGAGTTAAGTAACAAAATTTGCCCATTAGTTCTCATTTTTCCAACATAGATTTTCATAGGTTTTCAGTGGCAATGAGATTTACATCTTCAAAATAGATTTTTGATGGACCAAAAACTATTTTTTTCCATTGTTATGTGATTTTTTTTCTTGCCCTGTATACCCAAAAACGTTTTTTGGATTTTCTTGCCCTAGGTCGATGTAAATTAGTTTAAAAAATTTTGTCTATTTCGGGTTCAAAACCAAGTTTGAATGCTAGATACATAATTGATTTATCTCTAATTTTTAAATTTTCATTTTTTCATCAATAGCACATGCTAAAAAACGATTTTTTTTTGCCCTCGGTTCATATTTTTCCATATTAAAGATGCCAAAGCCATTGGATCCATTCTGGGAGTATGGTGAGCCTGATCCTCCAGGGAATCGACAACATCTCTTATGCAAGCTATGTGGGAAAGCAATGTACAATGGGGTATACCGGCTAAAATACCACCTTGCGAAAATTCCAGGGAATGAGGTGGATATTTGTCCCAATTCAAGTGCAGAACTTGTTGCGAATGCCACAAAAGCAATTGAAGAGTATTCAGAAAACAAAAAGTACACAGAAGCAAAGAAAAAAGAAATGGCTTCAAGATCCAAGTCAAGGGAAAGCACACACACTTATGGGGCAATGGGAATGGAGTCTAGTGAGATCCACTCCTCACAGTCTGCAATGCCTACAGCAACATCATCATATTTTATGCCAAGAACCACACCTGGTGCACAACCGTCTATCAAGTCCATGTTGAAAAAAAAAAAGAAACAAAAAGCGGACAAACTTGTGGGTAGATGCCTTCCATGTTGAAAAAAAAGAGAAAAAAAGCTGACAAACTTGTGGGTAGATGCCTCTATGGAGTGATATTCCATTCAATTTTGCTAAGAACCCATTCTATGTGTCCATGTTTGAGGCTACTATTATTGTTGGTCTCAGTATAAGCCCCACACTTATCATGAGTTGAGAGGGCTCATCCTTCAAAATGAATAGGTCGATTGCACTCAAAGGTTGCAGGAGATTTGAGATTCATGCATACCGCCGTGATGCACGGTGATGTCAAATGGTTGGACCGGGATGGGAAGGACCCCTTCTCAATTTCTTGGTTCAATGTCCCAGGGGGACAATGTTTATCAAATCTTTTGATGCATCTGCATATGTTAAATATGTACAATTATTATGTGAGTTGTTGTTGGGTTCATCCAAGAGATAGGTATGCAACATGTTGTCCAAGTCACAACGGACAATGCCGCAAATTATGTGGTCACGGTAGGATGTCATGGGTTCAGGGTGCATCCTAAACTGTTTTGGACTCCTTGTGTTGTTCATTGCCTTGACTTGATGTTAGAGGATATGGGAAAGCTTGATTGAATCAAGGAGACCATTGATTCAAAATGAGAGCATCAGCTGCACCATATACAATCATGCTTTGTACTTAGCATGATGAGACAAATCACATGTGACAAAGAGTTGGTGCATCATCAAGCTTTGGCTTACCGTTTATTTCTCTTCGGTCTCCTTTGAATTCTAGGTGGGAATTGAAGACAATGTTCCTTTCACCTGAGTGACGTGATTTATCATTTAGCAATAAACCGCAGGGGCAAGCCATTATGAGGCTAATTGCATACCAGGAAAGCTTTTGGGATGCGGTGAATGAGGTGTGAACCATCAATGAACCTTTGGTAAAGCTTCTTCTCTTAGTCGACGGGGACAAGCCCTCGCAATGGGCTACCCATGAGGCCATGGATAGGGCCAAAGAGTCCATCCGTGCTTATTATGTGGACAAGGTGGATCAAGGGCATGAGAGAAAAGAATTGATATGGATGGTGATTGATGATGGATGGAACAACACACTCCATCGCCTCATTCATGCTGCAGTGGTTATACCAACCTTGTATCTCTCTTACGCCTATGGCTCGGTTCATTCAAAGGTTATCTCGGGCTTCTTTGAGTGTGTGTCCGCAGGATGGTGCCAAGTGCAACTGACCGGGACAGAGCTTTCCCAAGGGTTGGAACTCTATAAGAGGTCCATTGTCTTATTTGGGCTTGAGATGGCCATAAATGACAGAAAAAACATAATGTGCTAAGTAAGTTTCACCTTGTTTAACTTTTAACTTTTAAGTTTCAAAATTCATTTTTCAAATTTCCATTTGTCTTCTCTTATGTTTCAACTTTCTCTAATTGGTTGTAGATACTTGGTGGGAAACTATGGCGCAAAAGGTACTCTATTCCCATGTAGATGGCTATTCGTGTGTGCTTAGAAGCCGTATTACGTAGCTTTCCTTCTAGTTGTGAGCAATAACCGAGTGTATTTGAAAATACACACCAAAAAGCGCAATGGGTTAGAGAATTTCAAATGAAATTCAAATTCATTATAAACTTATAAATTATTAACTTGTCATTTAAATTTTTATGCTCCTTTACATTGTAATAAATTAATTTATGATCCTCTTACTAGTTGGATACCTCACGCCTTAATGATTTGGCCTACGTCCACTACAATCTCGTGATTGTGGGTGAAGCGTTTTGAGATGCAAATTGATGCGAAGGCCATTTCATTAGATGGGATTGACATCACTGTTGCATGGAGGGTGGATGTTGAGAAACCTGTTATTGAGACCGCCTTGATTGGCTAGAGGATAGTGGTGATGATCATGGTATCTCTAACGAGCTGGATCAAGATGTTCCAGAGGATATTCAATTTCACACCAAGTCTGTAAGTGTGCCACCAACAGAGCCACAATCACAATCAGAGGAAGATAGACCCAGTGGTAGCACTAACAGCCTACCTCCTCTACCTTATTCTAGAGGACATCAGTCTCGAGGGTCTTCTAGTTCTTCTAGAGGACGCTCGACTCCAGTACGAGGCGCACAACCCTCAAGGGCACCTACTCCTAGTGCCAGAGGAAAAGCACTTTCTACAACGATTACCTTTGCCCGTAAAAGGGGTAGGGGGAATCGATAGTTTATTTACTTGATTTCATTGTAGATGACTCGAGTCATGATGACCATCATGAGATACATTTATTATATTTTTTTTTTTTTTTTTTTTTTTTTTTTTTTTTTTTTTTATGTGTGATGCATCACTAGACATCTTATATATCTTATATATCAGTTTTATTTCCATATTCATGTGGCAATCCGTCTATTTGATGCTATTGTTGCTTTAAATGTTTCAAAAATTAAAACAAATGAATATTTTGTGCATTTTTAAGCTTCATGGATATACGTCGATGTTTTGGCAATTTTACTTAAATGGTATTTTCTGTAGACCTCGCCATTTTTTGCTGAAACGATTTTGTAACACTGGTTTATATCAGCAACAAAATATCTAAATCAGCATACAAAAATCTAAACTAGTTAAGTAAATCAGCGTCAAGATTAGCAATGAATATAGGTTGAGAAATGGCACTTAAGAAGCAATAGAAGATGGCTGTTGTAAACATGTATTTTCTGCAGAAAATTGCAGCCTTATGGCTGTAGCTTTCAGTCACTTATATCAGCAAATTACACCATCAAAATATGCCAACAGTTAGCTCAAAAGATGCGCACTAGTTAGTAGAGTAAGTGAGCAAAATTTAGGATCTAGTCTAGGGTTAGTTTAGGAGTTATGGCTAGTAGTTTATCTAGGTTAGATCAGCCCTAATGGCTGTAGGTTAGGGTTTGTAACAGCAAGCAAAGTGATGGGAGACAAGGGATGCCCTAGTAGAGGAAGACTCCTCTCAATGAGGCAAACCAACTTCAAGCAAGAAACCTTTCAAAAGATCAAAAATTGTGTTTCTCAAGGCAATGATTTTATATCTCCAATGCAAAAAAGTATGACTAGTGCCTTTGCTATTGGGTTAAAGGAGTCAAATAAACAAAGAGCTAGAGAAGCTACCTCCTTGAGGATGTAAGCCCTTTTACTTCCCAAGGCAAGTTTCTCTAGCTAGGGTTTAAGCTAAGAGGGTGTATTCCCTTATACTTCTCTTAGCAAACCCTTGTATAATCAATAAGATGAAGCATAAAATGATGAAGACTATGGTGGGGGTGTGTTCCCTTATACTTCTCACCTAGCTCCTAGCATAACAATACTTGAGTTGAAAAAATGATAGCATAATAGTAAAAGACCATACCAAGATCAAGAGAAATGCCAAGATAATCCACCACCAGAGATAGAAAACATCATCCAAGGCTAGCGCCTCACTCCTCCATCAACCATTCATCAATATAGTCATAAACAAGTGCACAAGAGATAAAAAGAGCCAAGTGTAGCAAAAATTTCAGACCAATACTACTCACAATGAGGGAGAGTTATGTTAAAATGAGATATTACCATCTCTTATTTTTACAAATGTCACCAATGTGACTTGTCCACAAATTAAGGGGTAAACCACAATATTATTGGTCAACATCCCTAATCTTGCCCCCTTAACAAAGTAATATTAAACAATTCATTTAAAATTTCACTTTTTGCACAAATAAAACCCTAATTTACAAGGACATCACCCCTTTAGGGGACGTTTTGGCATTAGGAGCAAGTCGTTGATGTAGGAGGAGGGTGTCTAGGCTTGCCAAAGCCACATGTCAAGTATCAAAGTTACTTCCTTCATGGTCGAAGCCCAATTCTCCTCAAAACGTCCAAGTGCCAATGCATCAACCACACCACCAAACCCTAATCCCCCTAGGTGACGTCATGCCTCTAGAAGAGACGTTTTGCCTCTCCTAGGAAAAACGTTTGGCATGTGGGGGCTAGGTTATGTCGTCCAAGTCATCTTTAAGGCCTTCCAAGTTCGATCTCTCTCATCCGACATGTGGGCCCTTCGCATCCAACCTGTGGGCTTGTAGCCCCATGGAAGCCCAAGCTAGGCTTGTTCTCCCAAAACTATCCACCAGCTAGGTCCTGCAAAGACAAATAAGCACGCCCTCCAAGGATCTCAAGTTATAACATCATGATAAGTGAATCCAATCAATAAATAAGCCACCTAAGCATGTGCATCAAAGATCACTATATCAAACAATTAATTGCTCAAAGACACTATGCGACTTGTCAAGCTTGAATATGAGAGGGTTGACGAGGTGTCCTATTAAGTAGATCTTGCCCTAGGCCAAGGAGAGTTTCCAAGAGATCCCTTTCTAAGCCATGTAAAGTGGATGGAGTGGTTGGGGTCAAGAATCAATGGGCATAGGGCTCATGACATACAAGGGGTCGTAGTGTCTCATTCATGGGCGCCTTTGTAGAGGGTGTGTGGTGCCTTCGTCTGCAATGCACTTTTTCCAAGCCCATCAATTGTCTTTTATCCTTCTTTCTTTGTATTTTCTTTCAATATAGAATATGGAGAGATTGAAGGTCACTGCCCTGGCATGGTGACTAGATGATGGCAATGTCACCCACAAACACCTAATGGAAATGAGAAGGTTGGCTCGTGATGAGACCCCCTTTCTCTCAGCCATGCAACTAAGAGCCATTGCCCTGGTTTGGTGACCAGATGATGGCAATGTCATACCACTAGATACTCATGGGCGTGATAGGTCGGCTCGTGATGAGACCTCCTATCCTTCAACTAACCTTTTAAGCATTATTTATTATATGGTGAGTCCTTTACTCAAAGATAAGCGTTTCATTGCTTTCTTGGGTGATCCTTGGGCGAAGCATCTGGAAGGTTTATACAAGGCTTTTATCTTTTACCCAACATCAACCCCTCTGGGCCTTCAGCCCCTTCTTCCCATAGAATGAGGGACAACCCCTTCTTGAGTCAATACACCCTAAAATCCCAAGCGATAAGGAAATGGAGGGGAACAATGATGGAAAGTGGTAAGTATGGTCGGGAATGGTACGATGGCTCATTAAGGCATTAAGGAAGTTCCTAGTAGCAAACCCCCTCCCAAAGGAAGAACACTTACTAGGGCACAATGTCAACCAACAAGGTGAAGTAGGGAAAAAGGCATAATGTCCAAGCATATATCATGAAATCTAGAGCAATCTAAGATACAACATAATCAAATGGCTTAAATATTGAGATGATGCTCACCATAATACTGACTTGTACCTCATGGAGAAAGGTCCACTGCTTTCCGGAAGACAGTTGGTGTGGTGGATGCCATCTGCAAACCTGTGACCATCTGTGGTGGTGAGAAGGGTTTCCATCTGTGCAAAAAGGTATTGTTGGTCATGTAATCTCTCGGCACTCCATATATGCAACCTAAGGGCCTCGAGACATAATCTCCTTAGTTATCCACAAAATGGGGATAACATTACCTATTATGACAAAGGATGATATATCACCTATAAATTAATCAACAAAATGACAAAGGGTAAATATGGTTCGAGTACCCAATACCCTATCATATTTATAATTATGGTAGTCAAATAGCATTTGAAGAATATGATTATAAATGGCTCTTGCGTTAATATATACATCGATAAATTCAATCAAAGAATATTTGTTATGGGACTTGTTACCACTCAAACCCTCACCCAATGTGTCAAAGTCCTAATTCACAAGGTGAAAACCTAAAGGCAACTTGGAAAGGTTATCCAATGTCACCATGATAACCAAACTCTCTCCCACTCAAACTCTCTCCCACTCTTTTGGTTGGTTCCTTTTCAACTCGAGGGGGGAATCCCTGAATATGAAGTACTGAATGAGGATAGATCAATCAAAGGGGTTTCAAGAGACTTAGTATAAATCTGGTTTTATTTTGATATGTGATGTAAATTCCAGATTTATTACACATAAAACAAGCCTAATGAAAAATGCTAAAGAAAGAAGAATTTTAGACTTATAAGTAGAAATCTGAAGTATAATTTTGGATTTTAGAATTTTCAGATTTTAAGACTGCAAAAGGAATGTTTTGCTGGGGTATATGAGATCTCAGTAAGCTGATTTTTATGTGTAAATTCCAGATCTCGAATCAGTGAATAAGAAGGTCTCACTTGGCTCATGGGATAAAATCTAAATTTTGATTTTGCCTTTATTTATTTTAGATTTCAAACCAGCAAAGTAAACGAGTGAAAATTATGAAATTTAAAGGGTTGGAAAGCAAGACAAGTGCCTAGAATTTGCTCCAATGCAATCTTCAATCCTGTAAGGGCCTAACCATAACTTGTCAAATTTGCCATGGTTTCCCGGCTTCTCTCTCTTTTTGTACCACATGAGGACTAGGTCTCCCTTTTCCGGAACCTTTGGACAAGCTTTTCAATAAAATGTGCCTTTAACTTTTTCTTGACCTTTTACCAAATGATCCAAAGTTTTGTGCCTATTCTCATCAAGTTCCACCAAATGATTTACTCTTGCCGGAACTGCCTCCTGGTTAGTTATTAAGTGTTGCAGCAACCAGTATACTAGAATCTTCAGATGATTGGGCAACGTAACCTCCATTTCATACACCAATTCAAAAGGGCCCTTTCATGTGGATTCTTTCTTTGTAATACGATATGCCCACAAAGCATGCTTGATCTTGTTATCCCATGATTTCTTATTGTCTCCAACAACCTTTTTAATACTCATCATAAGATTCTTGTTGTTGGAGTCTACCAAACCATTTGAGTTGAAAGCCTTAGCATTATCCTACACCACAAGGGAGTGCCCCTCCACCCCTAGCACTTTGCTCCCAAAACGCGCTCCCTTCTAGGAGCATTTTTTGGGAGCATGCTACCTTGGTAAAAAAATGTTCATTTCCCTTTCTGGGAATGTTTAGGGAGCGTCTCTCCCTAAATGCTCCTAGGAAGCTACCATGAGCTTAAAAAACGCTCCCTTGATGCTCCCAAAGCACTCCCATGCCATGGGGTAAATTTGGTCATTGTTTTTGCTTGTGCAAAGCAAGACAAGGTTCCAAAAGCTTGGTTTAGGCATGGCTAGGGTTCCTTGGTAGATTAAAACACTCACTCACTCCATTGTCTCTCATTTTATTTCTCATTTCACTCATTTCACTCATCTTTGTTAGGGTTTTGATTGGGTTGTTTACTAGTTGCTGAGGAGCATATTTATGAGAGCTTGGAAGGGAGACTGAAGGCTTCTGTTTGTGAGATCTTGGAAGGGAGATTCAAGGCTTCCATAGTTACATTCAACCACCATTGGAGAGTTGAAGAGGTAGGCTCTAAATCCCACTCTTGTTTGTTTTTAATTTTTTTCCACGTGTTGTAAACTAGTATATTTACTATGTTGATTGCTTGAACGTTCTCTTCTACACTTTCCCATTTCTCCTTCTCCATCATTCTATTGCAGGAAGCAAGTTATTCTCAAGATTCAACAAGCATGATGGGTGTGTCAATGTGGTATATCCTTTTCGTTCCATTTTTTATTATGATGGTGGTGCCGGGATGTTAAAAAACTGGTGATGATGAGGAAGAACTAGAAGTAGGCAACACATACATTGGAGAGGAGGAAGAAATGGAAGGGGATGATGATAATGAAAATGACAGTGATGAGGGAAAGAAACCCAAAGAGAGCCCAACACCCTTGTGGAAGTATGCAACAAAGATTGGGGGAGGAAAAGGGGGTGGAACCACAAAATCTATATGCTCCAATTGTCATAAAACTTACACAGGTTCATATACCCATGTGAGAAAGCATCTCCGTGGGATTATGCCTTGGGATGAAGGTAAGACTAGAATAGTCAAAACCTATGAGCACGTATCAGTCAAAGATAGAAACAAATACAAGAACAAAGAGGAGGCCACACAAAACAAATCCAAAAAATCAAGGGTCGAATATGAGAGTCAAACCTCAGGCTCACAAAGAATATCCGGTGGTCAATCCCCATCCCCCACCATGCTAGTGGATTCTTGCATGTATATCAAATTTCCTTGACCAAGGTTGCAGGGATGGCATGGATGCAAAAAAATTCAAGTTTCTCTATGCATATGGTGTACCATTCAATGTTCTTTGCTCACCCTATTGGCATCAAATTTGGTTGCACGAAACTCCTAAACTGCCCTTGAACCACTACCGAAAACTCGTGAAAACAACTCGAAAATGTCCAAGTGCCCATGAGGTGTGTGTGGGACTCATAGGAAGTCTAAAACAATTTAATATAAGGAAAATGAGGACAAATTAACCTCTAATTTGCTTCTAAACCTACCTACAAATTAACTTATCATTCTTATTTTCTTGCAAGATAATGTGTGTCTACTATTTTCTTGGTGTGTATGTTAGTGGTGCATCCTTCCTTTCAACCCATGACTACTTAGATCATTATAACACTAGTATTAATATTCCAAAACCTTAATTAAAACCGTTCAAGATATTCAACCATACAGTGTCATTCAAGACATTACTAATAATCCTGCTAATTGTAAGGCAGCAAGAACAATCATTCAGGATATGTAGTACCCTAACATATTTTGGTCGAAATGTTTGGTTCACACGTTGAATCTCTTGATGAATGATATTGTTAAGATGAAGGACCATGATTATAAATGGATTGGTGCGTACAAGAGAGGGAAGAAAATGTTAATTTATTACCAATCGTAGCATGGCCCACCATATTTTCTACAATCACTCTAAGTTGGAGCTACTAAAGATTGCAAAGACCAAATTTGCTAGCTATTACCTCACCTTCAGGCACCTTTTGAAGGTAAGAGAGGCATTGGTTAGTATGGTCTCAAGTGATTCATGGCAAGGTTTGAAAGACAAAGTTGAATTCACATCTGATAAACATGAATTTCAAGAGGTGGAAGACGCAGTGCTTGGTGGTCAGTTTTGGCAACAGGTTGGATATGTTCTATAGTTAACCAAGCCCATTTACAATATGATTATGTTTGCAGATACCGATCAATCGATGATTGGGGCGGTGTATGAGCAGATGGATAGCATGCTAGGACAAATCAAAGACATTGTTGAGTTGAGAGGTGTGCTCTTGTATGATTGTATCCATAAACATGTGATCAAAAGGTGGGATAATTTGAATGTTCCACTCCATGCCCTATCATATGTCTTTACAGCCAAATATTATTATCCATCTTAGTTGGCCCAAACAACACCTAGGGCTGGGTTTAGGAGAAAACCACACACACATCCAGAGGTACAAAATGGGTATATGCTTGCATTAGACAAGTTGGTCCCTAACGAAGAGGAGTGTGCTCAAGTACGAAGCCAATTGAGCATGTACATCCATGAACCTGGAGTATTTTCTAACTTGCATACAACAAAGATCGAGAAAGGTTGAATCCTATCAAATGGTGGAATGTGTATGTCTCCTATACCACACATCTGCATAAGTTGGAAGTGAGAGTGATTTCACAGGTTCTTAACACTTCTTCTATAGAGAGGTGTTGGAGCACCTATAACGTCATCCACGATGTGAAGAGAAACAGCCCAAATGTAGACTGGGCAGAAATCTTGGTTTATGTGCACTACAACTTGAGGTTGTTGTCCCATTATTGTGAGGCGGTGAAGAATGATAGAACATATGTGAATTGGGACAACAATCTAGAGGAGGCTAATTTGGAGGATGGAACCATAGTTTGAGAGCGCTTGGAAGCTGAACTTTTGGGTGATCATATTCATGGAGCAGACATGCTACCCCCATCCACTAGCAATTTTCCAAATGCAGGAGATTTGCCTTTAGCTTCACAACATCCAACATTATGTGGGGGCCATCTAGCTACTAGTCGTGTTCCACGTACACTTCCACTTACTCCTTCTCCTTTTCTTCATAGATGATAGGAAAAGAAACTCAAAGTTTCTTGTGGCAAGAAGAAAGATTGATAGATACTAGATCTCTTTTTCTTTTTCCTGTTTAAAAGTAGTTTCTAGAACTTAGTACTTTGTCTTTATTATGGCTTATTTTGTAAACATTATATGACAGTTTAAGTTTGAACTTTGAACTTTGAAACTACCTTTGAGTTGTTGACTAAATCTTACAACTCTTTGGTAATGAATATGATGCTCTATTTCATTTCGTGGTTGATTTTATATGTTACAATTTGTTGATGACAAATTCTATATGTTGAAACTTGAAGGTTGTTGTTGTGGTTGATGATTGATCATTCAATGACAATGTTATAAGTTATAACTACTAGATGATTGATGTTATATGTGTACTATATGGTTGATGCTCTAATGATCATCATTACTCCAGTAGTTAAATCTATGTTTTCATGTTTTTTGTAGTTGATTCGATTGATCATTCAATGACAATGTTATAAGTTATAACTACTAGATAATTGATGTTATATGTGTACTATACGATTGATGTTTTAATGATCATCATTAATCCAGTAGTTAATGTTGAGATTTGGGTACCTTGGAAAGTGGTCCCCATGTGCTTATGAGTCTCTAAGCACAAAGGGGGAAGACTATTACCCTTGTACTTTACTTTATGATTCTAATTTCACTTTGACTTAGGAGTTTTAAGTCAAAAGT